>JAXQQM020079765.1:0-162134 GCA_034641835.2 Pinus albicaulis
TGAAGAGTTTGCTTTTTCGTTTTGCGATTGCGATGGGGTCCATCGCATCGGATTTTATAAAACAAGTCCATGTAACATTGCTTCTCCAAAATGCGATTTGCGATGCATCGCATCGCATCGAAGTTTTATCAAACAAATGTAAAAACTTAAGATACCTCCGATTTGCCATTGTGATTAATTTATCACATCGGACTTTGTTCAATACGAATATTTTTATGTATTATGTTGATGCGATAAAAGTCTTTATATTTCATCGGATCGAACATTTTCAATGTTTCATTTGTGATTTGCGATATGTGATATATGCTTTCCTAATCAATGAACTTTTTATTGTTTTATTCAAAATGATCGGATTTCCTCTAAGTCTTTTATTCCTATTTTAAAAAGAAAGGGGACCTATTTCTAAATGAAATTTATTCTAAAATTATGAAATGGGGAGGGTTGTTGTACCGTACAATAGGTTGTTAGTCTTGGTCTAGTGCATGACACATGAATTACATAATCATATACGTCACTCCCTCTTAACTCAAAAAGGACATACTTCAAGTTTCTTCCAAGCAAGAAACTTACCACCAAGATCCCTCTCAACCAGGGACCTATAGCAACAATGGTGAGACACCCAGATACTCATGAAGAATTCCTCCCCTCGATGTCATGGATTTCGATATTGAGGAATCTTCAACTTTTGGCTTCATAGGGCACATATCATCCATCACTTTCATCCACAAGTTATGTCAACTATCAGAAAGTGATTAAACAGTCTTTCTCATCTAGTCCACCTTTATGCCATGCTGCTTTCCTTTGAACCATCTCTCAAGGAACTTACATCCTTCCATATGATTGGAAACCCTGCATAAACTCATCCAGATAAACATATACATTTGAACTTTTAAATCAAAAGTTACCTCAATGATGATATTTCACCATGACATCTTCCTGTAGTCATTTGCATCCACATATCTTCCTGTAGATATGTTTTTTCAAGGGTCTTCTTCTTTATTTTACTTCTATCAGAGTCCACATACCTTCCCGGGAGATCTCCTAGTCACATCATCTTGGCATTTGGATGATAATCGCCTCTTGACATGGTTTCATTTCATGATCTCTTTCCTTGCTTTCTCCACACAGCTTTATTCCCAGGAAATTTCAGTATCCAGTTCCCTGTTTGCATACAACCACCTCCCACCTCATATTCCATATGAGGAAATATTTAATTTCATCTATTAGTGGAAACTTGTGCACCAGAAGAGATCTTATCAGCATATAGATATATGTACCTCATCCTTTTCCTCTGAGTCATCCTGCAACAATTTTACTAGAATGAATAACTTCATTCCCTTGACCTTCTTCATCAACATGTCATCCTATCCTAATCCCAGAATTATGTAACATAGAATTATTGATGAAAACCTTTTTCTTTCTTTCTAACCAGTGAATCCATAGAAAACTCCGTTAGAAAAATGTTAGCACATGTTTCTATATGGATGATTGAATGATGACCCTTGATCTTAATGACTCCCTTCCATCAATTTTTATCAGTGAGGTTTCCAGGAGCTACTTCGCCAAGTCCTCCTTCCAGGCTTCTATCATGATCCATTAATATACATTGCTTCCTATCATACTATTTTACAACCAACATAAATCTCTTGAGGAGAAAGATGATCATAATAGAGATCTTTCGCTTTCTTCTTTCTTAGATTTATTTGCATCAGGTTATTCTCTTTCATCTGTGACATGGGTTTCTTCCCTTTTCCTCTTGTCATTTCTAGATTTAGGACAACCTCGTTTATAATGCCCAAAATTATTACATACAAAGCATCGTGATTTGTCCTTATTTCTTCTTTTATTCTGAGGACCAAATTTACCGAATCTTCCTTTCTTCCTGGACATGGCTGCAAAGGCTTGATTCCCTTCACTTGATACTGTATCAGATTTGGCTTTCAATCTTGTTTCTTCTATCTGACCTAGACCCTGAAATGGCATGGCTTCTTCTTTCCCATCTACGCTTGAAGTGAAACCTCTCATTCTTTCGGTAGAGCATTTTGTACCATAGTGAGTATTTCTCCATCAGACATTAGTTCACCCAATTTCTGCAGTTGATCTCATATTGCGAAAATCTCCATCAGGTATGGGATTATTTCTTCCTTTCTTGACATTCTCAATTTGTATAATTTTTTTCTCGGGGATATTATTTCCACTGTAGAACCTTCCGAGAACAACTCCACCATTTTATCATATATTTCTTTTGAGGATTCTAGATTTGACACATAGGGAATGAGAGAGTATTTTATGGATTCTATAAGAATCCTTTGGGCTCTTATGTCTCCCTTCATGTATTTGATATATGTTAGAATGTCTTCTTTTGAAGGTTGAATTTTAGATCCTTTGATGTAGCCCATAACTTAATTTTCAATTAGATTCAAATATGTCCTCTTATTCCATGCACTAAAGTTTGATGACCCAACCAATTTGTTGCTCTCTATACAATAAGTCATTTTAACAGATGTAGATAAGGTCACAGATACCTACTTGAGTAGGTTGACTTTCTCCTTCCAGCAGATTCTTAGATGAATATGAAGTTAGGAACTCCTTAGATTGAATTCTCCAGTGTAGATGTCATTAATGGTGATGGTGGCAAATATCTTAAATATAAATCTTTGATGGCAAATATTATCTTCTTGGTGAGTGAATCCTTGAGAATCTTCCTTGCAAACTAAATTAATCTTTCAATGGAGACTTTGATTCTTGCTTCTTTGAGTGTATCTTTGTCAAGTATCCCTTGTCTTTAGCACCTTAGCTCTAATACCATGTTGAGAATTAGGTAGGGTGGTGATTAATTCAAATTCTCTTCTTGATAATTACTTTTGAGCTTACTGTTCTTACTTATGTATTCTCTTCTTAGCTTATCACATTTTTCATCAAGTGAATTACCAAAACACACTAAACACAAATATAGGCTCTTCAAGCCAGGGCCAAAACCTCTCCCTCTTGGGTCAGAAAACCGACAAGAAATTCTTCTTATAGACTTTGAGATAACAAGTACCATGACCATGACATAGACCCTTGACCTTTTATATGCCTCCAAGACCTTGACCTTGTCATTGTTTCTTCAATGACTCCTTGAGCTGATCCTTCTTTCCTACACCTTCCTACATTGATCTGCACCGTTTAGCACCAGCCTTAGAGAGCTTGGTCTCTAGCCCTTGGTTTCTCCTTTACTTTGGATCCTTCTTGAATTCTTCTTATCTAGCTTTATACCCAAGACAGTGGTACATGTTTATGTACCTTGGATCCTTCCTTTCTATGCATTGTTTCTTGTTGCAGCCCTGATATTTACATTAATTTCATACATTCCTTTTCACTTATATCATGGTCCTTGATCCAAATCTCTTCTTTGCTGAAGTGACTATTATATATGCAGAAAACCGCAGTTGTCACCATTAATTTCAGACCTTCCTTCTCGCTTATATCATGGTCCTTGATCCAAATCTCTTCTTTGCCGAAGCGACTATTATATATGCATCAAACCGCAGTTGTCACCTTCCTTTATTTCTCTTTTCTTCAATCTTGAATCTTGCACTAACCACAGTCTTGTTCTCCGCACTAGATATAGTTCTTTATTCGGACTAACCACAGTCCCTTCTACGCATTAACCACAGTCCTGATCTCACACTGATTGCAGGTGTATATCACCAAATTGATCTCAGACTTGTCCGAACTTGTCTAACTAAATGAGTCGCAGATCCTTTATTTATATAGTGTACTTATCCAGGGATTTAGACCAACCTTACTGACTGAGGGTAGTGTTACATGGGTGAATCCCTCTTGCGGACAAGAGTGATCTCCCTAGTATCCTAAGGATATCTAGAAACAAATAGACAGATGTAGATCATTTTCTCTAAAATATTTTGCTTAAGAATTTCTCATTAACTACGAATAGATACTCCTACCTGAAGTCCAATGCTTATTTGGTCTTCAATACAATCGCTTTTTCAATCCAGTCACTCTGGAAGTTATCGATCCAGCATATAAGATCTGCAATAAAAAATAGGCAAACAAGATCAAAAGCATCTGCGAAATATGATAATTCGAAAGCAATAATCTATCTTAGTGATCAAGGAGTCTAATAATGAAATCATTCAAAAGATAGATGAACAACTCAATGAGAAAATAGAATCCATTTGTATTAACTTTGAATAAAAGAAGAAACCTTACAACCTTAAAGCCTTGATGTTTGTACAGGTTCTTCCGGGGTCCCGAACAGTCGTTTTCCGCAATTTGACAAGAATCCAACTCTCTAGATAAATATAAGACTATGTCCATGAGTATGTAATCTCTCTCATGCCAATGATTCCAAATGTGGAGAGTATAATTCTTTCATCAATTCTCTTCTATAAGCTAAGAAGTAAGTATCAACTACTAAGTATCAAAAATTACCCTTGAGACTGAAACTTGGTATCAATTTATAGCTGAAGAGAGGTAGTTTCAGCTCCAAAAAGGAAGGGATAAAGCCCTATGATTATGGGATTTTAGCTCCAAAAACCAAGGGATAAATCCATTTATGAAGGGATAAAGCTTCATTAATGGAAGGGATGAAGCTTGACCAAATAGTGCTTCTAGAAGGCCCTAGCTAGGAGAATATTCAACCAGCTGGGCTTCTAGAACTTAATTTTCTCTTTATTTTACCTTTTACAAGGGTCTGCAGTTTTTATGAGCTTAACGTGTGGGATGTGCCACATTTTTTATAGCAATTAGCTGTGGTACCACAAGGAATGACTAGGAAAAGTGCGAGAGTAGGCTTTTTAGGATTTTTAAGAGCTTCTTCTTGTTCCAAGACTTGATTTGGGGAACTTTATGTTTTTAGACTTCTGAGGGAGCAATAAATAGGTAATGATGAACCCATATAGACAACTCAATTTCATGGTGAAAATTTTTAGTATAACATATTGCCCCCTAAAGTGTGAAGTCTGAAGAGCTCTGAAGAATTCTAAAGAGTGAAGTGCTTTATCATTCCAAGGATCGGGCTGCAGGCAAACCGGTTGAAACCCTGAAAAAAAATTCAATGCAAGCATATATATATATATATATATAGATATATATATATATCATCGCTGACGTAGCCATTCCCATACTCAGATCAAAACTAACTACATGTTCTGATACATAAATGATTTTAGAATTACATGAAGAGTAGACACAACATGGATGTAGCCATCTGTTAGAAGTACTCTAATGTATAATGAATAATAAAATTCCTCGCAGCCTGGATGGTGGAAACTAGATCCAGGGTCTTGATTCCTGCTTCTCGAACTAGTACGATTCTACCCATGCGATTGATTGTGTCGAAGTCGAACATGGTAGAAACCACTTTATTACTAGCCAATGATGTGAACTATTAACAAGTGTGAGAGAAACCACCAATAATGACAATGGTTCTCAAAGTAATCAGTACAATCTATGAAATGTGAATTTGTGAGCTGAAGTCGAACATTTCACAGAATCATTCGATCGAAGGTCAATGATGCAACCTGTTGTCGAAGGAGAGAAACCTTCCATTAGGGCATGCATATTCCAAGGTACTGTAGGATTCTAAATCAAATTTCTAGAGGATGAGCTGTCGTCAATAAAAAGTGACCCGTCGTAGGAAAGCCTACGACACGAAACCAATAGGTCAAGTTTTGAAGAAATTTTTAGCAAGGACTGACTCAGGGATGGTCAACACAAATGGAGACAAATGTTTGCAATGAATGGTTTATTAAACTGATCTCTTGATCACATAATGACACTGAAGATGGTTACGATTGACCTAAATCTAATACCCAGAAACTGGTTGAAGATTTTCAATGTGGTTTGATTAACTGTTTGGTCAAAGGATTTTCCCAACCCAAAAATGAATGTGACAAAAGTGTGTTGTTCAAGAGTGGTATACAACTTTTTGAAACAAAGTGTGACAATTGGATTTATTTTCTCTCTTTTCCCCCACCATTTAGGGCAAGTACCTCTTTATTTTTGACAAGCTTGAGGAGGATAACATTTGCTTGTTATATAAATTCATCCTTCAGATGAGTCCAACTTAGTATTAAAATCGAACCCTAAGGAGTGGTTCGTTCCTGTTTATAATTTACAGGTCCTTTACTGTTAAGTTTTAACAAGTCCAGTATAGGTGAAATTAGGTTTTTTTCAATTTTAGGGAGTCAGAAGAAAAAATTTAGAAAACTTCGTGGGTGGCCTTTTTCATAAATTTAGTCTCTCAAGCCCGAAAAAGAATAAAATAATGTAGGAGAGAACTCTATTGACCATGAGTAGTCAATGTATACCTTTTTCGTAAATAGTCCATTTCATTCCGGAAAAGGGGTAAACTTATACTGAAGGGACAAGTGTTCATTTCCTTTAACGAGTTCGAATAGTCAAGTACTCAGCAATATTTTCTTGTTTAAAGAGTCTGAAAAGGGCTTAAAAGAGGACTTCATGGTTTCACTTTTTCTGTAAGTTTTAACGAGTTTGAAAAAGTGATAAAAACTTACTCATATAATGTTGTTTTTTCTGTAAATTTTAACGAGTTCGAAAAAGTGACAAAAAGCAACTCATTTTCCAAAATGATTATTTTACCCGAAAATCCTGTATTCTGCACAAAAACCAAAAAATTAAACATACATGTTTTAGATAAGTAAAAATTATTTGAAAAACAATCTTTCAAAGTAGAAAATAAATAAAATATTATTTTATTTATTCAAAAAATATTTATAAAAATTAGTTTAACCAATTCATTTTTACCATTTGCATCCAGAGTGAAAGTTGAGAGCTTTTGGTAGAAAAAGTTCTGAAGGAGATGTCAGAAGAACCGACTGTCCGAATCCAAAACCGTTGACTCCAGGTAATTAACAATTCATTTCTTTTAATTTTTGTCCATTTACATTCTCTTTTTAGGCTTTAGAATCATTTTTTAGGTTTAAAATAGGTTCAAAAAATCGCTCTCAGGGTCCCGCAGGTAAGACACACAGTACTTGCGGACCTCGATAATTTTCCAAAGGAAAATTATCAGGGTCCTGCACTTTTCATGTATAATGTGTGCGGTAGCTCGCACTGTCTTCATGCCAAAAGTGCGGAGGTGCCGTGAACAAAATAAAAATATGTTTTCTCTCAAATTAAGCCAAATTTTTCCATTCTAATTGGATCTAATCTTTCAAAATGTCTATTGCAGAGTATCCACAATGCTTGAATGGAGAGAATGTGAACGTGAGGCAGTAGATCAGGCAACTATGGAAAGTTTACCCACAATGCGTGTTTTGAAAAATTGTGGATTATACAAATATTGGGCAATGCAGGGCATGAGGGCTCGAGTAGAGCTTTTGACATGGTTGGTGAACAGGTGGGATGTTCAAGAACAATGTTTCATTATCAGTGATCACTGGCTCGAAATTGAGTTGGAGGATATATACTTCCTTACAGGTTTTTCCAAAAGAGGAGAACCTATTTCCTCGTTTGGGGCTAGGCAAGGTGGCCAGTCTATAGCTAGCTACCAACAAGAATTTTGTAATGAAGAGGTTGATCCAAAAGACAACCGTATTGATATAAAAACCATTATCCGTCTTGAACTCAAAGTGGTTACATTCACAGTGGCTAGATTGTGTGGGAGTGCAGCTCCACACGTGGCTACTAAAGCCCAGATGCAGATAGCGGTTGAATGTTTCAGAGGCACCGTCTTCAACTGGTGTGAAGGAGTATTGGCTAATGTAAAAGGCCAATTGACCATAGCTAAGAACACAAAGTTGAAAGACTTTGGATAAGGAGCTATTGCAGTTTCTTTTGCTCTGGAGAGGATTCCTTCTCTTGCCCCTCAGCTTATCTTGGTTGATGCTGGTAGAGTCAGAGAGCCTCGGATGGCCTGTTGGGTACAAGTCATGGCCTGTCATGGATAGGGTTTTGGGATAGTTCGATTTACACATGCATACTTTCATTGGCTACAGAACCAAATCTTCTCCATTGAAGATTTTCTGTATGCTAGGATATATTTCCGTGGCGATCCCGATATGCCTCTTCCTCCAAGAACATAGTGGGATGAGTCAGGTAAATCAATCACTTTGATGTGTTTTTAACTCTAATTTTTATTTTGTTTTCAATCGTCTTATTACTGATGAAAAAAATCTAAATGCAGATGTTGGTCCACGAAGACCAGCCAATCTCCGTCGCTTTGAGAGAAAGAGAACAGACGCTATTGCACCACCAGAGAATCAGGCAGCATAGATTCTCACTGATTTAGAGCAGAACCTGGAGAGGTTAACCAGAGATTTTCCAGAGACTACTATGGATGATATTTCTTTACGCCTCTAGAGGCATGTTGCTGGTGTTCTTGGCCAGTTTCGGTGATATATGCGTAGAGTGGAATGTGCGTTAGTGTATTATCATGATCATCACCATGGATAGTGGACAATCATCGCAGATCATTGTATTTTTACTTTTTGTATCACTACCTTTTGGATCATAAGGTGTTTTAAACCTATGGTCCTAGACGATGTAATATTTTTTGAAACACAAACTCTATCTATGATATGACTACTTTCAATGGCTATCTTGTTCAACACTTATCGAATGTTGTTTTAACTTACTGTTTTAATGTCGAAATGTCTATTTATAACATTATTAGCTAATGCATCAGCCAATGTATTTAAATTTCTCGGAATGTGTTGATATTCAATGTAATCAAAATGTCTTTCCAAGAAACGAACCTTTAAGAATAATCTCAGTAACACTGGATTTTTAATTGCATATACTCTGTTTAAATGTAATACAATGAGTTCATAATCTAACCTAATGATTAAATGCTGAATGCCAAATGAAATGGCATCAGATAATAACTCAATCACTGCGCTATATTCTGCAACATTATTCGTTGTTTGACTGAGGCTTACCCCATGCATAGAAACTAACTCATCGGTGGATGAATAGATGACCCAAGCCACGGAAGAAATATTTCGTGTACTATGACAGGCACCATCAGCAAAACCAATGTAGGCTTGAAGGGACGTTGACATCTGCAATATCAAGAGTAATCAAGATAAGCAGGAATAGTAGTCAATGCAAACTTTTAACTAGACACACTCATCTAATCTAAAGAAGCTAATCTAGAAAAAATAACTAATATACATGTAATATCTTCACAAAAAATCAAGCATAATATCTCTTTAGATAAAGTCCATTTCTGGGTTTACCTAAATAGACCCCGTCATAATCAATCAATTCGTAAGCCCCTTTTGCAAGCACTTGCTTGACAATATAAGGACCATGCCACATAGGTTCAAATTTTCCAGCTCCTAGTTTATCGTTAGCTTGGTCATATACCAATACTAGGTCACCTTCTGAAAAAATACGAGGTGTAACACTTTTATCGTACTGAGCTTTAATGCATTTTTTATGAGCTTCGGATGCCAATGTAGCGATGCACCGAGTCTCATCTAATTGCGCCAGTTACAAAAAACGTTTTTCCTCCTCAGAGGTAGCTGGTAGTAACTCTATGGTTAATTGGAGTGATGGTATTTTGCATTCAATCGGTAACACAACTTCTAAACCATAGACCAATTGAAAAGGAGTGAAACCTATTGCGGATTTTGCTGAGGTTCGGTATGCCCAAAGTGCTGAGAAAAGCATAGTATGCCAATTCGATTTATGATATCTGATTATCCGTTTAATCATAGTGGTTAAAACTTTATTAATAGCTTCAACCTGACCGTTAGCCTGCGGGTAATATGGAGTAGAACTATCATGATGCAGGCCAAGCTGGTCAGAAATTTTTGTCATCATAATGTTTTGAAAATGGGGTACACTGAATTGAGCAATCACATGATTGAATACAAAAGTAGCTGCAGCTTTGCCATCTGCCGCAAATGTAGGCATCGCCTCGGCCCATTTGGTAAAATAATCTACTGCTAGAATAATATACCCATGCCCCCCATCTGAGTGAGGGTTACATGTAATGAAATCAATGCCCCATTTTGTAAAAGGATCGACAACAATTATGGGGTAAAGAGGAGTGAGTGGTGCACGCATCTTTTGATCAAAAATTTGACAATTGTGGCATTATCAGACTGCAAAAATATAATCTTTAAATAATGAAGGCCAAAAATAACCAGCGCGCAATATCTTTTGGGCTGTGGCATACCCAGACATATGACCGCCACATGCTTCAGAATGATATTCATTCAAAACTCGTTCAACCTCTTCATGAGTTAAACAGCGTCAAAATACAGAATTTGCAGCACGATGATAAAGAATGTCTCCAAAAATATTGTATTGCTGGGATTGGTAACCGATCTTTCGTCAATGTGAACATGAAAGTTTAGGCCGAAAAGTTTGGGTTTGGAGATAAATGATGATATCTCCATACCAAGGATCTAACTTACTGATAAGAAATAGAGATTCATCAGCGATTGGATGCTTTACCACAGTTTCTGTTTCAGTATTTGGGAAGTCACACATTAGTTCCGCGAACACTAGTGATTTCTTTGATTTGGATTTTTCAAATTCTAAATCAAACTCTTGAAGGATAACTATCCATTTGGAGTATTTTCCCCCGAGTAATTGTTTAGTCAAAATGTACATCATCGGGTTACAGTTAGAAATCACAGTTGTTTTTCGTAACAAAACGTAATGACGAAAATGTTAGACAACTTGAACTGTTGCCAAGGCCAATTTTTCCACATGTGAATATTTAATCTCTGTAGGCTTTAGATTTTGACTAAGATAGTAAATCACATGTTCATTTTGGAATTCATCTTCCTGAACTAAGACCATTCCAATAGTGGAATCAAAGGTTGCTAAGTATAAAAAGTAATCTTGGCTATAATCTGGTGGATGCAGTAACGGTGCATGGGTCAACACGTGTTTTAATGCATCAAAATATCGGTCAACAATCTCATCCCAAATGAAAGAAATAGTTTGTTTCAAAAGCCTGTTAAAAGCTTTGATTAACTCAGCATAGTTCTGGATGAATCTACGGAGAAAGTTTGCTTTCCCTTGCAAACTTTGGAGTTGGCAGAGTGAGGAAGGAGGAGGTAAAATGATAATGGCCTCAACCTTCAAAGGGTCGACATGGATGCCTTCTTTCAAAACGACAAATCCCAGTAATCTACCAGATTGTACACAGAAAACAGACTTGTGTGGATTCAAGAGAATCTTATAATACCTACATCTCATAAAAATTGCTCTTAAGTGAATAGGATGATCTTCCCTGTATAATGAATGAGCAGGTAAATCATCGAGATAAGGTTGCACAATTTTTTTAATGTCATGAAAAGAATAGGACATTGTCCTTTGAAAAGTTTCCCCAGTATTCTTTAATCCAAAAGGTAATTTACAGTAAGAAAACGTTCCCCAAGGACAAATGAATGTTGTTTTTGGTTGATCAACAGGGAGTATGTTTATTTGATTGTATCCGGAAAATCTATCCACAAATGAATACATTTCATTTCCAGCACAATCGTCAATAATGTGGTCAATATAAGGAGATGGATAATTACCTTTAGGACAAGCTTTGTTAATGTCCCTATAGTCAACACATACTTGTATTGTTCCTTGTTTTTTTGTAACAGGAACAATATTAGATACCCAATCCGTTAACGGGATCGGATAAATAAAACCTGCTCTTAGTAATTTCTCAACTTCGGCTTTAATGGCGGCAACTTTTTGTGGATGTATCGGATGTAATCACTGTCTAACAGGTTTAGCATCTAGGTAAGTCTTTATTTCATGAATGACAATGTTGGGATCAATTCCTGGCATTTCTTCATAAGACCAGGCAAATATGTCGCAGAATTCTTGAAATAGGCTTTATATGTAGAAATTTCATCTGGTGTACATGAAGCACCTATATGAATGTTTTCAATAATTCTGGGTTTTACTGAGATGTCAATAGGAATGGTAGAAGAAATATTCCCCAAATTTACTTCAGAATCCAGATTTGTGATCAATATTGGACTCTGAGGTTCTTTGACATAATGAGCTGTAAAAATAGAGGAAAAATTATTTTCAAATTTATCAAGCTCAGATAAAAATGATGACCTATGATGGAGATCATCAAATAGTAACTCATCTACAGACGAGAATCCACGAATGCTTTCATCAATATGAAACACTTGTTAAAGGATCAGGAATTGATGTTATAGTTGAGCTTGATGTTGAAAATGATTCTTCCCTGATCACATTCATTGGATCATTATAAGTTGATAAAGAATCGGAAAATGACTGTACTGCTTGATATGCTATCTTAAAAGGAGTCAAAGGCATCCCGCCATTGAATGAATCCAGTTCTGATTATGAAGGCACTATCCAAGGATCAACAAATGGAATAGTGCTTGATCTAATCATATTGATATTAGCAATATTATGCGGTATGTTAGGTGGAGGCATAGAAAAAGTCCCCATTAAAGCGAAATATTTGATTAAAACTACTCCTACATCCTCATAAGGGGTAGTCCTTTTTCCTACGCACGGAATACTATCAGTAGAAGCTGGGTCAGAAGAATAATATGAGAGTTGATTGACTTTCACAATCTTTCCTTGATGAGGAAACATAATTATCCGAAAGACGGATGACACGATAGCAGTCATAGCATAAGACCAACTTTGACCTAGAAGAAGGTTGTAATCCAAAGGGGCTTCAACTACTTCCACATCTAAATTAATGGTTTTCCCTTCAACTTCTATAGGTAGATCCTGTAAAATTCCGAAAGGATGGAATCCTCTTCCGTCAAAAGATTTGAGGATTGTTGGTGACTGGTTAAGAGTTGGAGAACCGAGTGATTTCCAATAGTTTAGCGACAAGATACACGTAGATGCTCCTTCATCAATAACAGTATGAAATAAATGTCTATTTTTGACTAGTATTGGGATCTGAAAAGCCATTTGATGAGGGAGACGAGGTGTAAAATTTTCTAAATCGAAGACCATGAGATTTGAATCCTAAATATCTACGGCTCCAATTGCTGATAAGATAAATTTCCTTTGTGCTGGACATGATTGCAGCACTTCCAAGGCCGACATTTCAGAAGGAGAAATTGATAAATCCTCCACAATGTTGTAATTCTGAGCAGCTCTCGCATGTGGATTGCAAGCTAATTTACGAAGTACACCTTTGGTAGGCAGTTTGATTACTGAATCGGGATTCGGTTTTTCGATATGCAATAGATCAGAAACCGATGGAGATGTAGCTGGTGCAGAACTATAATTTTCTACTTCTTTACCAGCAACAGGGTTTTTACTACCATAATCTTGCGATCGAGCCGCAACCATAAAAATATATGTTGATGTATTAGAAGAAAATCCAATCATTTTTCTATCTTGAACAGGAAAAGGATCCTTCAAAACAGCAGGGGTAGATGAAACGTTGACGAATTTAGATACCTCGTCCCTATGCAGACATTCCTTGTTGAAATCATCCTTGTCATAGATAAGACAAGGATAAAGAGGTTTCCGTTTATCATCTGTTGATTCATTTTTATTAGTTTTTTCCTTGGGAGATGAAGTCTGTTTATTCTTTTTATTCCCTTTCTTCTTTTCGCCAGCTTTTGATTTTGCAGTAGATGAATATACAATGTGACTATCGGCAGAAGTTTCCAAGGAAGATTCTCCTTTTGGTGATTCAGGTAAAGTTATTATGGGAGAAGTAACCTTTGAAGATTTCTTCTTACTCTTAGTTCTACTAACTGAAATGATTACACCATCAGCGGCATGAGACCCTAAAGGAGTTGTTGTTATCTGACCAAGATGGGGTAAAGCAGGAATTTTCTCGTACAAAGTTCTAGACTGGGTATATACCAAGTCAAGATACTAGGCTTGAGAAATAACTTGTTCTTCTGTGACAACTCCTACATTGGCTCCATATTCAGTGATCTTTGGTAGAAATGATTTGACAAACCATTTTGCCAATATTTGATCCGAGATAAAAAATTTTACTAAACGTCTTCTACGTCTCCATTCATGAATATGATCTAATATGTATGTAGATGTAGATTGTTTTAATGAAGTTAATAATTCTGTTCGATTGTTGTATCTGATTATAAATTGAAAATGAGTTAAGAAAGAATTTGCTAGAGCGTTGAAATTGGTAAATGAGCCTCGTGGTAATTCAATGTACCATTTGGCAGCTAAGCCTATTAATGTTCTCTAAAAAAATCTAAGTCGAATGGAATTGTCGATTAATGAGTTGGATGCACACCAAAGGTGGTAATTCATGACATGGTTAGAAGGATACTCTCCTGATTTTCCTTCAAACTTTGGGATATCACTGGGCAACTTATGCGGCATAGGTGGCCAATACGGATGATAATAGACAGGATCATTCGTAAGGCAAGATAAATCTAGTAAATCTAAAGTTTCTATTAATGGAAATCGACGGGTAGGGTCTTGTTGATAACCTTGTGAGACTAAACCAGTCCCACGAGGAGGATATCCAGGATAACCTAGAATAGGTTGTGCATTTGGAATCAGAGTGCCCTCTAGATAACCAGGAATAACTGGACCATACTAAGGTTGAACAGGTGTCTGATATGTATACCCAGGGTACGGTTGTTTCGGGTAGACTGGAGTTTGAACAGGTCCATATTGATACGGCCCTTGATACAGTTGATAAGTAAACTGAGGTTGAATTGTTATAACTGTACTGTGCCAGGTTGTCCTGTCAGCATCTGAACAGTAGTCTGAATTGTAGGTCCAGACTATGGACTAGAAACTTGAGGAATTTTTACTGATGTTTGAGGGGCGGATGTGATAGGAGCTGTGGACACCCCAAGAATAGGTATGGTTTGTTGAACAGAAGTCTGGGCAGCAGTTTGGGGAAGATTTAAAGGTGTACTCGGACCAGGTTGTTGAATAGGACAAGATGAAGATGTTTAAATGACAGGCTGGACAGGTTGTTGGGGTTTATTATAACCAACTTGTTCTCCATCTTGGTAATAAGGTACTTTCATATTTGGTTGTAAATTCTGTTGTAATTGAGATGGATCCCACACCATTCCAGGATATGAAGGTCCTAATGAAGGTTGTACATAAGACGAACCTTAACTTGGTTGAACATATGGTTGATAATTGACTGGATAATTTCCACCTCCTTGTAACATTTGTTTTTCTGGGTAGAACTGTTGCCCTAAAGGAGGCTGCAATCCTTGAACTGGGTACTGCCCTTGAGGTTGATATTGCCTTGAGGCACGTACTGACCTTGAGGCTGATACTGTCCCTGAGGCTGATACTGACCCTGAGGTTCACCTTGGGGTATGTACTGTCCCTGAGGTTGATACAAACCCTGAGGTATGTACTATCCTTGAGGTTTCCCCCAGGCTGTATTTGACTATTTTGAGATTTCCCCCCAGGCGATACATCACTACCTTGAGAATCGGGGTTTGGGATATTTCCAGACATCATATAAACTTTCTCATTGTTCATTGTTGATTCACTTGGGCCAAATGATGACATTGGTTTGTTAGGAAGAGGAGATGCTCTTGAGAATGTACCAAAGAACGACTGATATCCTACAGGAACAGACAAACCACCATACAAAAATGTTTCTGGCGATTGAGTAAACATAGATGACTCACTATACATGTTTATCTGAGGTCTATAACCTATTGGTGTATGAAAAAAGGGAATTCGGGGTGGCGAGTACTAAAGACCAACGTTTTTTAGAAAATCTGTCAATGAAGAATACCAAGCGTCTTATCTAAAAGGACCGTAGAAAATTGATTCACGTTCTCTAAGTTCTAAAGTTTCCTGAGTTGATGAAAGAATAACTTCCTCCTCTATATCAGTGATTTCTTCAATACTAATGAGACTAGGTGGAAGATCTTCTGTAATCCGATTTCTTACTCTATGTGAATCAATATTATTGGAAGTTGGAGTAGTGAATTCTAAAGTAGGTTTTGATGTAGCAGGCTCAATTTCTAGTTCAGAAATTTCAGGTTCTTCAGGTGATAATTAACTTGTTGTAGAAGCAACTTCAGTTAATTCGGAAATTGAAACTGTTTGTGGAGTATGTTCCGCTATTTGCGGTTGATTTACTTCAGAATCAGGATGAATAATTATAGATGATTCTCCCTGTTCCGTTAATCCAGTTCAACCGATAACATTTGGTATCAGAGATTTAAGTCCATCTAGTTGGCTTGGTGTGTATTTAGGGGGCTTCCCCTGAGTTCTATGTGATCGTCTTGGTAATTCGGCCATGATTAAAACTTTTAACACACGAAAACAATGAAAAATTCAAAAAAACCCTAAATCCTCTTAATCAAAATGAATCACACGCCTATACAAATCTAAGAGATCAATCCACACAAAACCAGTAGATTCCCGCACTAAAAACACTAGTTGGTGATGAAATCCAACATCGTAGAATTTTAATGCAAAAATGGCGGTTGGAACAGTTACCCTGACAACGTGCTTAATGAAATAGACCAGTGCAAGTTTCTCCACTTAAACCATCTCGAGTGAAGATAACCCTCAGGAGAGTCCAAGTGAGTCTAGCCGACGTCTTTTCCAGGTACAGTGGGATCTCCCCTCCACCGTCACCTTGGGAAAGAATCCTAAAGTTTATGGCCACTAAGGTCACCAACGGGAACACATATACCTGGGGAAACAGTCTACAATACAATATACACACAAGGGTAGAGTAACAAGCTCAATCCCCTTGAAGGCTCCTTGACATAATCCAAGGTTTACCGACAAGTGACCCCAGGCTCCTCGACAATGGTCAATCTGAGGTTTACCGTTTTTAATACGTGCACACCTTCTATCATTCCCAATGAGATAGGTATGATTACCTCACAGGTTTGGATATGATCTCATGCTTGAATCCTTTAGGAGGAGCTTCCCATAGCATACATGCTACAATTGGATTTTCCTAACGCAAGATCGACTACTTGTTTGTTTGCCTTGGAGAGTTAACTAAAAACTATACCAAGAAACTAGCCTAAGCTATGTTGGTGAAAAGAGCCCTATAAAATATAAAATTTCTAGATTGATTTTAATTAAGAATTATTTTTAATTGGCAGTTT
Source organism: Pinus albicaulis (assembly GCA_034641835.2). NCBI lineage: Eukaryota > Viridiplantae > Streptophyta > Pinopsida > Pinales > Pinaceae > Pinus > Pinus albicaulis. Next base: position 17,034 of record JAXQQM020079765.1, read on the forward strand.
ATTAGGACAATAGGTACATAAATGAAACTTGATGATGTTTTAATGACCCGACTCAAAATTTGCTACAATGCATCTATATGATAAACAACTCATTTCTTTTCAATGAAGTCTATCTAGAGGAAAGAGTTGATAGATTTTCAGAAACTTTCAAAATATCAATTCTTTCTTTCCTATATGAGAAACTTTGAAAAGAAGACAATTCAAGGATTCCAATTCCAAAAAATATCTTTTGCTCAAAATGAAATTCCTTGTATCATTTAGATCAGAAACAAAACAAAATTCTTCCAAGAGAAAAACTAAAAAAATACTAAAATAATGAAATTTAAAACTAAAAGAAATGTCTAATCTTGAATTTTATCTAAAAGTTGGAGGATGTTTAAGCCTGGTTTGTAATCTAACCAAGAATTTTATGCTTATTTCAGCAAGAAATCAAAGCATCCAAAAGTAGTTTTAAAATGAAATTCTGTCCTTATCAATCTAAAGGTTTTATAAGTTTGCAAATGAAAATAGAATCAAATTTTCATAAGAATAACAATTGCATCAAGTTCAATGTCTCAATAGAAAAGTAATGAAATACCAAGTAGCTGAGGTATACAAAAGTTTCTGATTCAGAGCAATGGGAGGACTAGGGAAATTGTTTATTCATAGTATGCAAACCAACTGAATAGATCATTTAATCACAGAAATTGCTGAAACAAATTTTTCACATTAGTCTTTGACAGTCAAGAAAAATTGGGTAAAGAACAAAAATCAAGTAATGGGATGCTAGAAAACAGAATTTCTACTTTTTCTAAAATTTTCCAGAGATCCGCAGTTTTTAATAAAACAACCTGCGGTATCGCACTTTATTATACAAAAGATTGCGGAGTCTACCACTCTGTTTTAAAAGAAAAAGTGCCAAAGGTAGAAAAGTAGAGGAAAAATAAAAATACAGATTTACAGTCAGGGATACTATTGAGTTTTCTATCCAATCAAGTTTTGAACTAATCTTAGCCAAAGAAATTTCAAAAATAAAACCAAAAATGGAAGAAAACTAAGTTCAGAATTCCCCCAGTGGAGTCGCCATTTTATTGCACAGATGAATCCCTCTTGGGGACAAGAGCGATTTCCCTAGTATCTTAAGGATATCTAGAAACAAACAGACCAATGTAGACCATTTTCTCTAGACTATTTTTCTTAAGAATTTCTCATTAACTACGGATAGATACTCCTACCTGAAGTCCAATGCTTATTTGGTCTTCAATACAGTCACTCCAGAAGTTATCGATCCAGCATATAAGGTCTACAATAAAAAATAGGAAAACAAGGTCAAAATCATCTACAAAATATGATAATTCGAAAGCAATAATATATCTTAGTGATCAAGGAGTCTAAGAATTAAACCATTCAAAAGATAGATGAACAACTCAATGAGAAAATAGAATCCATTTGTATTAACTTTGAATAAAAGAAGAAACCTTACAACCTTAATGCCTTGATGTTTATACAGGTTCTTTCGGGGTTCCGAGCAGTCATTTTCCTTCGTTTGACAAGACTCCAACTCTCTAGATCAGCATAAGACTATGGCCATGAGTATGTAATCTCTCTCATGCCAACGATGGAAAATGTGGAGAGTATAATTCTTTCTTTAATTCTCTTCTATAAGCTAAGAAGTAAGTATCAACTACTAAGTATCAAAAAGTACCCTTGAGACTGAAACTTGGTCTCAATTTATAGCTAAAGAGAGGTAGTTTAAGCTCCAAAAAGGAAGGGATAAAGCCCTCTCATTATGGGATTTTAGCTCCAAAAACCAAGGGATAACTCCATTTATGAAGGGATGAAGGTTCATGAATGGAAGGGATGAAGCTCGACCAAATAACGCTTCTAGAAGGCCCCAGCTAGGAGAATATTTGACCAGCTGGGCTTCTAGAACTTACTTTTCTCTTTATTTTACCTTTTACGAGGTGTCCATAGTTTTTATGAGCTTTACGTGCGGGATGTGCCACATTTTTTATAGCAATTAGCTGCAGTACTGCAGGGAATGACTAGGAAAAGTGTGAGAGTAGGCTTTTTAGGATTTTTAAGAGCTTCTTCCAATTCCAAGACTTGATTTGGGGAACTTTATGTTTTTAGACTTATGAGGGAGAAATAAATAGGTAATGATGAACCCATATAGACAACTCAATGTCATGGTGACAAATTTTTAGTGTAAAAAATACTTCTTTCGCTTGAGGATTCTCTCTAGGGGGCAGCTTTAGTTACTTCTTCAATGCAGCAATGTCTGCATTTTTCTTCTTTATCAATTCCTCTGAAACTTTAACATTTTTAGGATCATATCCTACTTCAATCACTAATTCCTCCAAAGATTTAATTCTAGTGTCTTTTGCCTGTGAAGATGCTTTCTCCAATTTCAGATGATCTTTGATATTTACAAGTGTGTTTTGCAGTTTCTTTGCACTCATGGCCTTGGTGGTCATTGTAGAATAAATCATCTCCCCTGCTTGCTTATGAAACTCAATTTGGTCCAGAGGATCAATATCCTGGACTAGAACTTCAAAATCTATCTTTTTGTAACCAGAAGATGATTTAGGAGTTTGAACTGTGGGCTGAAGAGATGTCATTTACATAATTGTATTCTTGTAGTCAAAGGCAGATCGTAGCCTATTCTGGATGCCAGGAGTTTGTTTTAGATACTGAGAATATATTTATCTTTGATTTCTTTGTATCTTTCTTTAATATCCATCTCCTTTTCTTCTGGTTTTTTGGACGAGGAAACTTCAATACTTTGTTGCTTTTGAATAAGTTGAGTATTTGAAGTTGTAGGCTGTTGTTCTTCTTCAATTATTGTGGGAGGTGCATTGTCCTTTGTTGTTGTTTCTGTATCAATCACCTCTATTGTTTACACTTCTTTATTGGCAGGATTTAAATTTAGCATTTTACTGTATCTCAATTTAAATTTAGTTTCAGTTGTAGTCTCTATAGTATATGATCTTTCCTCCCTACTTCTCTTTTAATTCTTGTCTTTTTGAGCTAGAGTCTGTAAAGTTTGATTAGTCTCACCTTTCTTTTCTGCCTCTATCAAGGTGTTCTCCAACCATTCAGACTGGTTGGAGAATTTCCCAATCTCCGATTTCTTTTCATGTAAATAAAAAGTGAGTTTGCACTTAACTCTCATTTTACTTATGAATCCTAGGGGATCATAATACCACATAAAACTATGACTAAGTTTAAATTCATGCAAATTATTTTTAGCCTCTGGACGTGCATCTCTATTGTTACAAATAAAAGGGCCAACCTGATTTTTCAATTTGAACTGTGTCTTTTTCTTTGCTCCCAAGAAATTGATTGCATCTAAATTAAGACTCTGCCTTATGTATTCAAGGGCAAACAACCTCATAGGGAGGTATTTAGGCAGTTTATATCGAACAAGACTTGATCCATCAACTCTTATTTCAGTATGATTTTGGGACAAGTACCAATCTCCTGTTCTATTGTGCTCTGACAACTATATGACCTTTTTAATCTCTTCACTAATTTTGGGTTGCCTGCTTCTGTTCAGCAAATTGACCATTGGATGAATGAAGGAATCAATAAAATCTATGTATGTGAATTCAATGGATTCTTTCCTTATTAAGGAAGTCCAAAATATGACTAATTGTGGGTTTCCTTCAACATCAAGCTTTTGAAAGTTGATGGGAAACTTTTCAGACTGAAAGTATAGAAACATGTGAAATATAAATGAGGAGTACTTGAAAACACCTTCATAAGGCATTTTGACCAACTTCTCATGGATATTGTCAGCAAGATATTGGGAAAAATTAAAAATGGTAGCAAGAGGCTGACCAGGTGTAAAAGTGGAAAAAAATCCTAGTACTGCAACATCAGCATGCTCATCTGTGAAATAACCAAGGATAAAAGACAACATGGAGATGATATGTCTTGTCCTTTCAGAGAATTTTGCAGAAGGGTATGGGGGATTTATCTTGGGAATTTATATAGAAGAAGGCATGAAGGTCTGGAATATTTGGAACCTCTTGGGGAAGTCCAGATTCATGTATAACTGAATGAGAGCTTTAATGGACAAAGGAACTTCATCTGACATGGATTGGATCTGAAGCATTTGGTTAATTGAATTTGCTGTAATAGTAAACAAGACTTCTTTTTCAGAGTTCACTATGGCTCTCTGATCAGGGAAATAAAAAGACTGGTAGAGTCTAATTACTTCTGAGCACTGGTAGGTATGTGGGACAACATATTTTGGTAAATTAGACTCCCAGATGAAAACTTCATCAACCTAATCTATGGATTTTTCTTGGCTCAAGCAGTGAAGCTCAAGAAGGTTGAATTCTATGACTGTATCAGTAATATTGAAGTCTGTGTCAGCTAATGGAATGTGCTCTATATCTACAACAGGGGGTTGTAGAGAATTGATAGGTACAATGTTTTTGGAAGCCATTGCTTTGATTAATTTATCAGTTTTATTACTCTTTGAACTTAGAAAAACTGATTTAGGCCTGTAGGAGCACCTCAGAAAGATTTATAATAGTTTTGCAGAAGGAATAAGGATGAAACATGGGTTTATCCTATGGTCTGCAAAGGTATAACTTGCTCAATTGATCAAATTGTGTTTTCTGTAACAAAAGGTAATTTCTAAGCTTCAAATTTCCACAAATAGATGCCTAGGGTCTATATGAAAGGACTGTAAGGAAAGGATGCCTTTTTCAAGGGTACAAAGGCTTAAATTAATTAGACTCTGTGATGTATATTGGTCTAAGGCTTCAGAATCTGTGAAAGTATTGCTCAAGGTTTACAGAACAAAGGATTTAGGAAGAAACGGGGTTTTCTTTAGGTTTAAAGGCTCCTAAATGATTTGATTAACTGTATTACTTCTTTAGATCAAGGAATAGGTCTTTTCTTGTGAAGAATACCTGGAAAAACAAATATTTGGTATGTGCAGAAGGTTTATGGGGTTGCAAAAAGCTTTCAGAAGCTCTGTTGGTCTTTAATATCACTTGGATGACTTCTGCAATGATTGTAGTGGCAAATGGTTGGATTTTTGTTTCAATTTGGCTTGAGAATGGAGTCGGAAACAAATTTTTCGGTATAAATAGCTATGTATGCGTGAAAATGGTCACATAAAGAATGAAAAAGCGCAATTGGGCAGTTATATGCATTTTTAAACAAATAGTGAATGCATTAATGGGTGGTCATTTCAAATGGACGAGTGGTTTGGGCGCGGCGGGGGGGTGGGGAGGGTGTGGAACCGCTTAGTGGTTTTCGCATGCTCGAGAGGTGGTTAGTGGTAATGTTTTGAATGATGTGATTGAATGAATTTTAGACACGTAGCAGGGAGGAGAACCTTGCAAACTGCACTTTTCGCAAGGTTTGGGGTATGTTAACTACCGCGCCATTGAATGTGCGATAGGAGATAACGATGGTAGGATCTGGCGGGTGAAAGGCAGATGGCTAGGATGATGTGATGGAGTTATAGGGTTGTAAAAGGCGTGGGGCCTAGTACATATTACATGTGGTAGGTTTATATGTATTGGTTAGAGTTTTATAATATAACCAATGGGATGCAGGTGAGTGTAATGTTATAACCAGCGGGGATAATATATAGTCGGACCGGGACTATATAACATGTGGGGATTTAAAACCATAGGTTTAAATAAAAACGTGGGTTGGGAATGATATATAACGTATTTAATTAATACGGGATAAAGATTTATAAGGGAGTTAATATATTAGGTTAGTGTATTAATAATGAAATGTGATGCAGGATGTCAAATACACTAAGAATAGTGTAAAACATGATATCGGAGATAGATTTCTTCATAATGGATCCCAATATAACATTTTCGCATTTATACTTAGGATAAAAGCATTTTTTGGGTTCTTAGGTATTCTTGAATAAAAGGGGAATTAGTTAAAGGGTTTCACTTTTCTGAAGTAAATTTTGTTTTTTCAATTAGGAAAAGGGTTTTTTGCAAGGGGGAAAGGGGAAAAGGGAAAAATGAAGGGGGAGAAGGTATTTTTTACAAGGGAAATAATTTTTGAAGGGAAATTAATAAATGAAATGACCACTTTTCTGATGTCCATGCTTGTGAAAACTGCTTTCTGCCTACCCATATGCTATTCTAAGATTTTTACTTCATTTTCATGGGTGCATTTGAGCTTGCAAACCCTTATTCATTTTTCTTTTAAAAAGTAAACTAACTAATTCTGTCCTTATTTCTTCCAAGGGCTCAGATTAAACTGTTGAGCTCCTTATTATTCTCTACCTAACTACTGATCTGCCAAGATTAAAATGTTTGACTAGATCTTTATTCTCTATTTAACAATATGAAATTTAAAGTATGAAAGGTCAATATTAAGCAGTTTGACCTTCATGGATTGTGGCATTTTAACAACCTGCACACAATCTTTATTTTGCAGTGAAAGTAAATAGTAGTGGCATTTGGATTTGCATCACTTTCATGTTTTATTTTAATCTCTTTTTGTTTGGAGTCAATTTCATGTTCTTTTTTATATTTTTTCTTTCAAGTCCTTTGATTTTTCTTTTAGGACTTTTACCCTCTTTACATTTTTTGATTTTCTAATATGGAAAAACAATTTGCAGAAAACAAAGTATGTACACTTTTACAAGAATAATCAAAGTCAATTCAAAATTATGAATCCTATTGTTATAGAACCCTAACAGCATGGATATTTAAATAATTTAATATTCGAAAGGCCTATTCTAAAAATGTCCATATTTTACCCATTTTTAATGGAGTAGTCTATAGATGCCACATTTTAACTTGGAATATGTGCCCATAAAAAAACCTTGGTTGTTCGTCAACGGAGAATTCAACGTCTTTTTCACCTTACCGAGTGCTTTTGCTTGTACACCCTTCTTCATGATGGTCATACATGTCCATGGATTTTTACGCAGTCCTTGCCACACCAATTCTTTGTTCGGGCGAATGCCTAAGTTTTTGGCATCACAATAGCTCCGACTCCCAAAAGCAATGCAGATGGTGGATAAGACATGAATTTAAATGCATTTAATGTTGGGCTCATGCCAAAAGATTTCAAAACTGGTTTTCCCACATGAAATTTCAAATTGAAAATTTGCGTGTGAAACTCCTGCAACAACGTGCTGAATAGGTACGCGATGGTTCTCTGTTTTCCTGTATATACTGAGGATCGATATTGTTGTTCCCAAAATTTTTCAACCATCCCTCTGCTAGGCGTCTTATCCCATCTACCCTATTTTTGGCCTCTCCCTCCTTTGAAGCTGATTTGAATAAGGTTTATAGTTACAATAATTTTTTATTTTCTAATTCTTCTTCTTTTGAGGCCATATGGCAGCTGTTCGAACAATGAATTTCTCTTTTCTGTTTGCAATTTTGTTTATGGCAGCTATTGCTACAACCAAGCTGATCATCATCAAGAAATGACCCTGCAGGGAGATATACATCATTGGAAAAGAAAAAAACTCTACAGAAAATCAATGTGAAATATAAAGACGACTTCATTCTTATCGGCAACCCTGACATCCAAAGATATCAACTATATCTACGAAGGCTTGCCACTCCAAATAACTATCAGAGAAAATGTAAGGGAAGAACAAGGAGACACTCACGGGTAAGGAGTAAGACAAAATCCAAGCGAGGCGTACTTACAGGATGGCCTGAAATTTGAATAGTATGCACATTCAGATTATTAATACTCTTTATTTATGCGTAAATGTAAATTGGTTTGCAGCAGGAATTTCAATGATATCTTGAACTTCCTTCAATAATGAAATGAGGCGATTGTAGAAAAACCAACATAGATCCATCTAACTCCGGATCTATCATGCGCCGAGAGGGATCAAATCTCTCGAGGTGCAAACCTATTTTTGAGTGCAAAACTTGAGGAAAGGTTTGCACCTCGAGAGATTTGATCCCTCTCGGCGCATGATAGATCCGGAGTTAGATGGATCTATGCTGGTTCCAATCGGTGGCATCAACGTCACATTTTTCAGATTATTAAATTTTCTGTATATTTTTGAGATGTACATCATACTTTGAAATTTTTAAGATTAGAAATACAAATTCTAACAAATGTTATTAATATAAATATGTTTGGTGATCTTAAAAATGAACTAATTAATATATTAAATAACAAATACACATATCATATCATTGAAATATCAAATACACCTATATTAAGCCGACATTTATTTTTCAGATTATTAAATTTTTTGTATATTTTTGAGATGTACATCATACTTTGAAATTTTTAAGATTAGAAATACAAATTCTAACAAATGTTATTAATATAAATATGTTTGGTGATCTTAAAAATGAACTAATTAATATATTAAATAACAAATACAACTATCATATCATTGAAATGTGATATGAAGAATATATTGAAAAATACATGAAAAATACATAATTTATTTAGTATTTAACCTTAACCTGACTTCTTCTTCTTTTCTCTTAGAAACACCAGCACATTTTGCCATCTTTTCATATCGATCATATGGAAATGGTGGTTGAAATCGAAGACCATCCAAAGATTTAACTCGAGATATTGCAGTAAAAGTGAGACCTTGTCGCTCTGTCCTTCCAATATCAATAGTTGCCTTCTCTAGTGTCAATCTCTGGGACTTATGAATTGTTAATCCCCAAGCAAGTCGCAATGGAATTTGTTTATTATTGCCTCTTTCAATAGGTATAATAGGAATAGTATGAGGGAATAATTCATCCCACGCAACTCCGACATATTTATCAAATGTTACTAAAACATATGTAGGAGGATTAGGAGGTGATGTTCCTGGATTATACACAATATCTTCAACTACTCCAAGAGCACCATTGACAAGTCCTGCATCAGTCCATAAATTTGAAGTTAGCATAACCCTAGCTCCAACAGCAAGAAGGACCTCATTATCCAATTTTTCCTCATCTGCTTCCATGTTGTTGTTGTTATTTGATCTTGTAGCAACACTACGTGCAACAGGGTGATTTAGGGATACCAAGCAACGCTTATTGTGATTGTGCACATCATCATTTGTTGCAAACAAATGTGTAGCCTTTTTAAATGACTCTTTTGTTGAAGCATCCAATTTGGAATCTGTACGTGTCATTAGTACTTTCCAATCTTCTATTGTTGGAATTGCATCTCTAACGTTCATTAATAAATGACGAAATAATCTTTGATCATTGCTCTGTCCATCTTGCCTGTATACTGTATCAAGAGTTACAACAGTTGTGAATAAATTCCTCCTCCTCTCCCTCCTCCTCTCCCTCCCTCTCTCTCTCTTTCCCTTCCCTCCCTCTCCCCTGCTTATATCTCTTTTCCCTCCTACTATCCTCTCTCCCTCTCTCTCCATATTCCTTATCTCTCTCTCTCTCCAGCTTTCACACTCTCTATATTCATTCTTACCTCCCTCTCTCTCCCCCTCCATCTCCATCATTATTTCCCTACCTCTCTCCACTCTCTCTCTTCCTTTCTCTCCCCCCTCTCTCTCTCTCTATCTTCACCTTCCAAATTTGTTAATATATGCCTCTCTCTCTCTCCTTCTCTCCTCCCTTGTCTCCATCTCTCCTTTTTTATCTCTTTATCTCACACCAAACATACACACTCTTTCTCCATCTCTCCATTATCACTCCCTCTCTCTCTCTCCTCTTGTCACTATCTATGCATTTCATCTTCCCTCCCTCTCTCATCCTATCTCCCTCCCTCTCTCTTCCTCTCTCTCAAGTCCCCTCTCGTTTCCTTCCTCTCTCTCCCTTTCTCTCCTACCTCCCTCTCTCTTCTCACATAACTCACTCTCTCTTTCTCTCTCATTCCCATACAATCCTCTCACTCCCCCCTCATTCTTTTTTTCTCTCAACTCCTCTCTCTCGGCGTTCATATCTCTTCCTCTGTCTCTCTCTCTCTCTCTCTCAAATCCTCTCTCTTCCTCCATCACTCTATCTCTCTCTCCAAATATATTACTATATCCCTCCCTTTCTTCTTCTCTCTCCTTCTCTCCCCCCTTGTCTCAATCAATCTTCCTATGTCTCTTTATCCCACCCTAAACATACATAGTCTCTCTCCATATCTCCATTGTCACTCCCTCTCCCTCCACTTCTCACTCTCTATGTCTTTCTTCTTCTATCCCTCTCTCTCTCCCCCCTCCGCTCTCTCTCTCTCTCTCTCTCTCTCGACCCTCCAATCCTCTCTCTTTATCTCTCTCTCCCACCTCCATATTTATGTCTCCCTCTCCCTCTCTTACCCTTCTCTACCTCTCTCACTCCTCTCCCTCTCTCTCTCTTCATTCCTCCTCTCCCCTCTCCTTCATTTATCTCCATATCTCCTTTGTCACTCCAACTATTTCTCCACCTCTATCATATGTCTTCGTTCTTCCCTCTCATATATATATATATATATATATATATAACAAATTTAATATTGTTTTAATATAAGTTATTCAATTTAATAATATTAATATGAATATTAGATTTAATAATATTAATAATATTAATATTAATATTTTAATGTTAATGTTGGGATTAATAATGTTTTTTTTGTGTGCTCTTATTATTAATTTGGTCCATAGGATTCATTTATTATTAGATGTTGATTTGTACTCCTATTTGATATTTTTTTATTTATTTACTTTACCTTTTTATACTTCTTTTATAAATATAGTATTGGGCCCATGGTATTTGGCCTATGGTATTAATAATAATTTGTCCCATAGTATTTGGCCCATAAGATTACCCTAAATAAAACCTCTTTTTTGAGTTTTTGTAAATATAAAGAGGTTTATGGAGTAAATATAAAAGGAAGTTTATTTATTTACCATACCTCCGGAGTAAGTAGAAAAAGAGGTTTTATTTATTTACCATACCTCTAGTTTATTTATATTTTTATTTATTTATATTTACCTTTTTTATAAATATGGTATTTGGCCCATAGGCCTTTAGTTTATTTACCATACCTCTAATTTATTTATATTCTTATTTATTTACCATATTTTTTTTAGTGTTCGTAAACCTCTTCATATTTTGATAAATTTATTTTTTAATGAATTTTTAATTGCTTATTTATATGATTTTCTAAATTATTGTTTAAGCCAACATTATTGAGATTTTATTTTTAAAACTTTCTCTAGTTTTTGTTATTTTGGCTTCCGACACACATCGCAGTCATACTGGATTGTAAAATGCGCCTCTCGGCTCAATAAGAACCATTGAGCAAATCAATCAATACTGATAGAGGTGACTAAAAAGACCCTGAAACTCAATTACTTCCCCCAAAAAATTTCCTTTATAAACCCTTTTTATTTTTTAAACCTTTCATTAAATCCATATAAAAATCTCTCTTTTATTAGAAATTTTCAACAAATATTAGTCACTATTTAAAGAAATATTATTTAATATACTTTCATTAAATCGATATAAAAATATCACATTTATTAGAAATTTTCAACAAATATTAATCAATACATAAAAAATATTATTTAATATGCCAAAATTTTATAAAGAGTTTGATCAAATCCTTTAAATAGAATTACTTAGTTAAAAGTTATGGATAAATTTACCATATCAATAACTTTTCAAACATTCAAACCTGGACGAATACGATGACAACTGTAGGGTTTTCAATTCACCCATGTTCCACCAACGCGGCAACAGCTCAAGGTGAACGTGCGTGTGGACTGGTCCCTCTGATTGTCCCAGTAGAGACTCTCCTAGGTGGAAGCTCAGTAAATACTGAGCAGTTCTGCACTTTAGTTACACAGAAAAAAAACTTAGTTCTTCTCAATTATAATAAGATTGTCAACTTTATAACAAAATGAGAATAAGGTTGTCATTTTTCAAAACACTATTACCTTTTTACATTTATATTAACCAACTCAGTTAACAAAATGATAATAAGGTTGTCATTTTTACATTGATATTAACCTTTTAAATTACAGTAATGTTGAAACACTTTGGTTAATATCAATTATAATAAGATTGTAATTTTTACATTGCTTTTAATTAACAAAATTATAGCAGAATATGTTTTTAGTTTTGAATAAAATATCAAAAAACCTCTACTCAAAATGGGTGAGCTGCAGTTTATTTCCACTACGAGACCAAACAATTTAACAATTCAGCTCAACCATTTTGTTTTAAATTAACCCCCTCTGTACAGTGTATTTGGTATTCAGGTAATTACTTCCAGAAATTAGTGGATACTGGAGGGCTTGACGTTTCAGATTATTTCCAATCTGGGTCCAATCAATTTAACAATTTCAGGCGTAAAATCAACCGCATGGTACATGAAATTTTCTTCTAATCAAGTATTTCCAACTATTGTTGGAGGGCATGAATTCTCTCGCAATGTTCTCTTCCTCCCTTTTGGCATGAAGTCTCTGGCAATTTTCTCTACCATTTCCTATCAGCAATTATTGGAGGGCATGTAGTCTCTGGCAATTCTCTCTACCATCTTTTGGCATGAAGTCTCTCGAAATTTTTTGGTTTATTTATATAATTATTAAAACTTATTTGTTAAGCCGACATTTATTTTTTATTTTTATTATTTTAATTTAAAATTTGAGCGGACATTAAGGACTTGACAAACCTGACATCGGGGTCATACTGGGCTGTAGATGCGCCTCTCGGCGCAATAACCATCATTGTAAAGGCCATTATGGAGATCAATTTAGCCATACCTTATTTTGTTTCCATTTCTTATTTTTTCTTTGTAAATGGAAAAATATTCTAGATATGTTCAATACAATGTAATTTCTCTTTTCCTTCCATTTGGGTATTTGAATATCAAATATATTTTATTGGAAGATTCAGGTTTGGGTTTAATAAAAAAACATGTTCAAGTGTTGTAAAATGAAACACGTTATTGGTTCAAAGGGTTTTGGAAATCTTTTTTTTTTGTAAGCTTGGTAGTACTTTTCATTTTTCTCTTTTATCACTTTTTTTTTTTTTTTTACTCTATTTTCATCAACATGTCCAAATACATCACCTCGATCCGGGAAGAGAATTGAACGTATGATGAGTGCTATAAGAGCCCGCCTCATGTTAGAAGATTCACGATTGAGTTTAGTGAAGAAACATGTAAAAGTATTATTGGCTTCAATTGTTAAAAAAAAGTGTGTTAAGTGAAGAAACTTGTAAAAGTATTATTGGCTTCAATTGTTAAGAAAAAAACATGTTACCAAGTCAAAGGTTTTTTAATTTCATACAGTTAATTGGACATGCAATTTTTTACAAACTCATTATTATTTGTAGTTAGGTCTTAGTTTCAAGAAACCACTAACATTTTTTTAATATTTTAATTCCAATAATCTCATATCAAGTTTTGTTGGTGATGTACTCCAAAAAAATCTATAATTATTTTTGAAAAACTCCATTTATTTTTTAAAAATAACCTATTTATTTTAACTAAAAAAAATTACCTCTTAGAAAAGTAAGAAAAAGAATAATGGTATGAGAAAATATTTTAAAAATCTTAAATATAATGTTTAAAGTTTATAATTAAAAAAAATCCAACTTAAATCCAACTCCCCAAAATGATGACGTTTTCATGCATGTTATAATGGTATTTTTATTTTTATATAATTTAATTTATTCAATTTTATGAAATAGAAAATGATGAGAATCTTAAATAAATAGAGTAGGTTTTATTAGTTATGCAATATGATTTTTATTGGATGTTAAGTTGTTATAAATATATATTCTATTTTTTTTATAATTTTGAATGTTTATTTTTCAATATTAAATAATTGAACTAAAAATACCATTTTTCAATTTTTTTTTAATATTTATTAATCAGTTTATATTTATATTAATAGATATATTAGGTTTGGAACATGATTTTAATTTTTTTTAATATTAAATTAGTAATTATTAAGTGGATAGTAAATATTTAATTTCCACCATATGTTTTAGAATATCAGTAGTAATAGTCACACATTGGGATTTACTTTAAAAGTAGTTATACTTTTTCTGTTTTTTGAATTAAATTGATTAATTAAAAAAGGCATATAAAATGAGTTATAGTTTTTCTGGACATATAGTATTAATCCATGGTATTGTAACAAATCCTATTTATAAGTTAACTATCTTCATATTAAAATGGAAGCGAATCTCATGGTTATATATATATGTTTGTTTCTATAATTAATAATAATTTTAAATAAAATTATAATTTAGTTTATATATATATATATATATATATACACGAGATGTATAAGTGTTTTTCTCTTTTAATTTTTACCAACTATTTAATTTATATGGTTGTGCTACTTATAACTTTTAAACTTTAGAATTGTTTTTTTAGGATTAAAAAAAATGTTTCAATTTACTCTAGCCATAAACTCATTAAATAGTTAATATGTGATTTGTAGGTTTGATCATAGATGTGGAGCATAATAAACGTTCCTTCCAACCATTAAGCTAAATCAAATTGGAAAAAAAAAAAAAAAAAAAAAAAAATTATTTTTTTGATGAAAACTAATTAAATACTACATATTATAACTATTTTACTTATAATATATTATTTATTAAATTTTAGAATATATATATAGTTTCCTTAAGCCTTCTCCGGGTTGTTGAATTTGCGGTTCATGCTCCTTCTGTCCAGGTTCATGGTTGGAAGTATTGCCTGTTCTTCCACTATTGTTAGCCTTTCTCATGGGGGTTTCTCTTTTATTGGCTCTCTATTTCAGCATTGCATGTTTTTTGGAATTAGTAATGTGCACCCTGGTTATCCTTGGCCGCCTGTTGGTGCAAAGGTTTCTGTAGTGTTTGTTGGGTATGGTCTGTTGGGACGGCACCACCATAGTCTTCTTTACATCTATACTACTTTCATGGTTTATGTCGTAGTCTTTGAAAATGATGTCGTGACTGTTGGATATGTAACTACAAGTGGACAGTTTGTGGCTATCTTGTTGTCTCTTGTTGGCAATTATCTTTAATTATGGGAGGTATTGTTATAGTATTCTCTGTAATTTCTCTACATGTGAGGTCGTTTCCTGGTTAATTTCAATAACAGTTTTCGCTGTTCTGTCACCCTGTTCATAAATGGTATGGCTATGAGAGTTGGGTTAGTTGCGAAGGAGCCTTATTCAGTTTTATTGCATTACGTTTCTAATTTACTTCTGCCCACAGGCTTGTTTTCAAGTTCCACCGACGCCAATATGGTTAAAGGGCAAACAGGGAAGGTAAATCGTTGTAGGCAGCCTAATCAAGAGGTTAGAAGGAGCCGGAGAGGTAGGAAGTCAAATGAACAAGTGTTGCAAGACATTGCTCAGGTCTATGAATCAGGAAATTTGGCTCAAATTAAGACAAAAATTCACGGTTGGGAAATACAAACAGACAACGAGGATGAAGATATGGAAGATCAGATTTCCAAAATGGATTTTATGACAGATCCAGGGAGTACTAGGGGTCGGGTGTCCCTTTTTCAACAATCGATGAAGACCTATTGGAAGATGAAATGCCTTCTTGCAAAGGCACTGGCATGTCGAGAGGAAAAGAGCATCAATTCTTCAATTCTGTTTGAATTGCAACAAATGAAGCTGGACATGCATGCAATGTTCAAAGCTCAGATTCAGCTGAATGACAGGGTTGGTAAGATAGAAAAGCAATTGCAAATAACACAATGCAGTGAGTAGGTGCTGGGTACTACTGCTAACGCTCCAGTTCCTGTAGTTTCGTCTGTGGATCTTTCTGGTTAAATGTTTAGATTTCTATATAATTTTGGAGTTCATCAGTTTAACTACTTGTTTTATTTGTAAATATTATGGACATACTGCAGTTATTAAAGCTGTAAGTAGCAGGATAAGACAATTTCGTTTTTGGTCTACATTTAACTCGATACGGTGGCCAACAGACCTAGTTTCCTCCGGGCAGGATGAGGTCATTGTATTTGTTTTATTTTGTATGACAATTTTCCCTATATAAATTTGAAAATAGAAAGGTACTACGAAGCTTACAAAAAATAAAAATGGAAGAGAATCATCTGTCACTTTTCAAAAACTTGTGATTTGTGAGCTAAAAGAGAGTCCCTTCTATCATGAGGGAGATAGTAGCTTTAAATTTTTTTACAAAAAGAAAAAATTGGGTCCTTCCTTCTCAAAATTTTCCAAAATATAATGATAACAACATGAGATATTCACTTAGACCCCATGATCAAGAAGATATTTTTGTTATTGGCCTTATTTATTTTATGAGAATTCAAATGATCCTCTATCAAGATCCATTCTACCCTTTCATAGGGCATCTGCTGCTAAGTTTTAGTAGATGTAGGTGTGATGAAAATAGTTATGAAGAAATGAGAGTTTTGTTGTTGTATCCTTTCAAATAAATAATAAAGGGTGTGTTTGTGGATTCTTGTAGTTCCATTTATCCAATTTTTTACATTTTGTAAATCCCCATATACTTTTAGAGTGGAAATATTCTTAGAGATGGAAACCTAGAGCAAACATTTTAGAGAAAAAAATTCAACATAGTTGTTTGATGCAGGACCAATTCTTGTAGCAAAGGAGATAGAGGAATTTTTAGATGGATTTAGAATTCCACATGCTCCACCTATTAAGGGGGACCTTGGAGCCACCCCATCAAATAAATCCCAAGGTGAGCATATTTATATATTTGGTGTAGGGTAAAGTTATGGGTGAGAAGAAATTGTTTTACAAGGTATGTTATCTGCTATGGCGAGACTTTGAATAGATAATCTTGATATGGATGTGGCATTATTATCAACAATAACTTTATTTATGTTTACTCAAGTTCCCTAAGCCACCACGAGGGGAAGGGTTTTGTGTTGGGGATTTTCCTAAGATGCAAGCCAAAAGGAGAGACATCATTTATATAAGAGCCATTCCAACAAAAGGGGGTTCCATCGAAGTGACAAATGTCCCTCCAAACAATAATTGTGGAGTATAAATTTATAAAAGTATGGTTTATAGCTTCCAGATTCATAAAGTGGAGGGGGCATATGTGTGGGCCATGGAAGGAACACTTCTAGAGGTTGTCCGAGGTGGGGAGTTTTTTGTAAGTAGTAACCATATAAATCACTTTGCCTTTGGTGGAAAATTGAGCCTCCAAAGTTTTTTTCTCCACCAAGGTGGATCTTGTCTAGGATCTTCCATTAGTAAGCTCAAGTAACCAAATTTAGGTGCATAAAATTTGTGAGGACTATGTCCATATCAACTTGTCCTATGAGTGAGTGAAAGTCACCTAAGATTGTTAAGAGCTATGATGTGTGTGTTCCAATGATCATTATTTTTCTATTCTGTAATGTTCACACTACATTAAACATACACAAGATTAAAAAAAAAAAAAAATTACTTCTAGCAATCTAGTTCTAATTATAAGAGCATGATCATATTATAAGGTCTTGTATTTACTATTTACAAATGCTTTTCAAATATAGAAATCATATCTTGAAAACAATTATGTCAGTCTTTTGTACATGATTTTTTACTTCCCGCTCACTAAATACTAAGATGCAATAAATTATTCCAATAATGGTTCCATGTATGATATCTACGATGCACATATGAACTCTTTTCAACATAACTATATCAAAGGCTTTTATATCAACCTTGCAATCAATATATATAAATTGATTATTTTTCACCCGCTTCGAGGAAGGGAGATTAAAGGTTGTCCTGCTTGATTTTAATTTTTAAGTACATAATTCATTTGTTAATATGTTATGTCATTCTACGGTGATATGGTGATTCATAAATTCTTTATTCAACGTTGTCCCTGCATTGTATGTGAGGCTTAATATTTTTATGGCACCTGGCATTGCTTTGGTCTGTGGATCTGGATTTACATCAATGGCTGATAGTGATTCAGGGTTCATTATGGTAATACCCTACCCCCATTCAAACCGTAACCAACTCCTTGTTACGCCTCTGCCGCTCCAGTCACTTAGCTCTGCAACTCTGTGCATTTTTTCATTGAAGCTCGTCTGTGAGGTTACAACTATGGTGAGTCGAAGCTCTTCCCTTATCTTGCTGGGTGTGTCGATTTCAGACACCGCCCACTGTGTCGAATCTCTTCCAATGTGTCTTTATGCTCGAAATACTACTGTTGGAGTTCGTAATTCGACTCTGGGTTCTTCTGTTGGTAGAGATTCGACTGTTGTGAAGCCAAGGCATTCCGGTTAAGTTGAACCTCGTCGCATGGGTTCTTGGCCCAGGGTTTCATCCTCTCGCTTCAGATTCTCAAGTAAACTCTGTTAGCATGTGCATATTTTTCGCCTTTCGGTTCAAAACCTAACCTTTCAATTTGAATATATGTCTGGTAACTATCTAATGACCAAGGTTTTGATTGAAATACAAGTGTCGAGAGCTCGCAAACTCTGCTCGACCCAAGGTAAGGGTGAAATCATTTGCATGGTTCTGTAGAATTTTTTTTTAAAATGATTCGTAGGGTATTTTTCTAACTCCGCTCGGTTCAAATTGCGTTGCAGGTAAAGTCTTCAAACCCATTTTGATTGGTGCTTTCGCCTCCCTCTGCTATAACTCTTATTGAAAAGCTCTTCGCTTCTCACATGTGCACATGATATTTTCTGGGTGAATCATTTGTTGAGTTCTCAAAGGGCGTTGTCTTTGGTCTAAGGGTGTTATTTTCATGTTTTCCCCACCGAGGGTTTAACTCTCTCGTTTATCCCATAGAGGATGAGAATTAAGTTAATTTTGTTAAGTTATATGGACTATACTGTTTTGGATTACCGCATTGCAATGTCACCATATTTAAAAAATGTCAGTTATCGTTTTTCTTTTCATTACTGTGTATTAATTATACTTCCCTTGTCCATATCCATGGATCCGTCGTTTTTTGACTCTGTGTGACAGAGGGTTTTGTTAAGAGAGGTTTTTGTTATTATCTCGTCAGGGTTTTTAAGTCAGGGTTTGATAGTCATATATATATAGAAGTTGTACCTTAATTTTAATTGTTTCATATATGTATATTTTCAATCTCACAGATGTTTTTTCCTCTGCTTTTGATCTAATCTTTCTCAGGGATATTCTGGATACCATGCTTCATGTGACAGTTTTCATCTTCGTTAATATTTATAATCTTAGTTCGTTCTTTTGCATGCATGATTCAGACTCATTGTTTAAGCTATTCAGCTTTTTTTGTAGTTTTATATGATCTTTCAATGCGAATATATCTCAGAATGTTTTAATGAGGATATATGTACAGAATACTACTGTTTGTAGATGTCTTTTCTTCGTCTTATCGATTTTCTATATTATGAAGAAATCTCTTTTATCTACATAATAATTAACCTGTAAATAATTATGGAGATGTTTATATTTAAGGCTATGGATTGTAATGCTAGTTCATATAGCCTTTTTCTTTCATGTTAGTAAATTATGGTTCACTTAATGGTTTAACAGTTTTGAAAAATTTTATGCTATTTGCATCTATTTCCATAATTACTTTAGATGGGTGACCGGACCACCCCAGGGGACTTGTCCCCTGTCCGTGTATTAGCCTACCTCTTCTACATGATAGACAATTTATACTCATGGGTTTTTCCTAGGATTTAACTATCAAACCTGATTTCTTTACTATTTCTACCATGAGATTCAACTAGCATTCCTTAAATCTCTTTTTCACAGAAACTTAACTTACAGGATAAGTAAAATTGCAAATAGTAAATATTTTAACTCTATCTAATGTTTACAGAGTTACAACTTCTATAATTTCTCCAAATAAATACACCATTCATCATTTTGTTCTCTGTGACTAAACATAAATCATAAGTAAATAAACCAGATACATTTCTAATCTAATTTACTTATCTGACTTTGTGAAAAAACTGATGGCTTCTGCCCAACCTTGAGTGAGGAAATGACGTCCTCTACTCCCCCCGTGCTCCTCTCCAAAGTAGGAAGTCATAATAGTAATTTCAAGGAGGTAGACCTCAGGAATCCGATCCAGTCTTCTCTCCTAATCAGGTAGCAGAGTTCCACTGGTCTTCCACCAGCTCTGGATGCTCTCTCCTTCTAGCTTCTCAGCTATTTCTCTTCTCCTGCACATCACCCCTTTCCTCCTCTAGGATTTTATTTTTATCCCAGAGGAAAGGTAACTGCCAGTAACTGCTTATTCAACTACTTTGGAGTCTTGGAAACTTTCACCATCAGATTCATGGTATCACACCATAATTAAAAATTTATTTAAAAAGTAATAAACTTTAATTCACAACTTTTTTGATTAACATGTTTTTTTTTTTTTTGCCTGAATAAGACTTATTCTATTAAAAAGCATATAGTACAGAGTGGTTTTACAAGCAAGAGAGACAGAGAATCAGGGAACCGGAAATGATTAGTTATTAACCTTGGTCCCAAAACATAGCTAAGAGAGAACATAGAGTGTTAAGAAGTGAGACAAGGGGATCAGGCGAGACTGTCATTAGAAGCTACCCAGAAAGGGTAGTTTCCTCCATACGACATTTCTTTCCCTTTTTTTGGTAACTTTGAACCAAATATTATTGGGAAATTGAGTAAGAGATAGCTAGAGATCGTCGTTAGCCACTGGAGGAGTCTCCTTATCCGAGTCAGAGGAGGAAAAATCATGAGCTCATTTATGGGGATTTGAGATAGCATTGGGCCCTTCAGGGTCTACCGAGGCCGTCTCCTTTTCTGTTATTGGTGCCTCTTCCTATGCTTCAGGCTCCTCCTCATCTGAGTTGGGGGTCTCCATGTCATTCATGGGAGGTGGATCACAGGGCTTCCAACTTTTATATTTCGGTTTGCAATTGTCTTTTCTCTGTTGGGCATGGAATATAATGCTTGAATTCTAGAGGTGCCCTGTTTGGTGGCAATGATGACGTCAAAACACAGTGTTCTCGTAATCTAGAGTCTGATTCCAAAGGAAGTCACCCACTTTTAGATTGATTTGATCTGGCAGACCTTTACACAAATTCTGCTGAAGGTGTATATGCCTTTCTCTCCCCTAGAGGGGTCCGTTGCCAAAAAGCGACCCAGAGAGTTAACAATTGCTTGGAAGATAGAGGAGTGCCATAGATGAGCAGGCAGATTGGGAAGCCTGGCCCAAATGGGAAGTTTGATGATGACTACCAAAGAAGGGTTGAAATCTGGGAACCAGGGGGTGAGGAATAGCCCTGCTTTTCCCCAAAACCATGGACCCTATGTTATGACTTTTTGATAGTCCTCATTGAAAGAAAATAGAACAATGAAGAAACCCTTCGAGAAGAATATGAATTTTTTGTTTTTAGTCCAAGTGGAGTGAATCCATTGATATAGATCTGCTGTGCATGGCCATAGTCCGTTGAAGCGGAAAATGATAGCAGATTCTGCAAACATTTCATGTTGGTTTTCAAGATTTGGGTGGGATATTTCTACTGAGGGCACATCCTCTGATTTATCCACCAGGAAAGGCCTAGGGTCTTCCGTAGGATGAGTATATTTATCTGTGGTTTGTGCGAAATTCTTGGATGGTTGTGCATGGACAAAATCTTTGTAATAGAAGACATGGGTAGAGGACGGTTGTCCAGCTGCTCCTCCTCGCAGACGGAGGGTTAAAACCACCAAGGCATATTTTTCAATATTGTAGAATTAAAGCAAGAGAGATTCATTTAGTTGTTTACCTCCATAGAGAAGTCGCTAAGAGGTGGAGGGTATCCTTAGCTTGAGTTGTAGGGCCAGCAAGAGGGATCTCACTAGATCCGTGGAGTGGACCTAGAGTAGCATAGTTTTTCTCGATAAAAGAGAGATTTGTATCTAGAAAGAGGGGGGAGGCAGGTCTAGAGAAACCCTGATGCCATATCTAAACCGAGAGGCCAGAGAATCTAAAGTTGAGGGCTTATTGCATATTATAACCGCCACAAAGTGAATAGCCTTCCCGTCAAGCAGTGCGCTGTAGTCCACCAACGTTGCATGATGGCTTAGAGTTGTGCAGACCCATCGAATTTGAGCGTAACCATCCATAATGTCATGGATATTCTCGGCCCCGGCAGCCACCAGGGGCATAGAGCTATCTGTGGTCTGAGAAGCTTCATTCTGTAGCCAAACCTCAGAACTGAGCCAGACCCCAGAGCTAATACTGTCAAGGTGTGGCCCAAGGGGTAACAGTGGCTCATGGCCATCAAGAAATCCAAAAACGGGGGATTCGCCAATTTTCAAAGCATAGAGGGTCTCATCCAGATTTATGTTTATGAGGGAGGGGCCCCTAGAGGGCCAGAGTCCATAGCCCGAGTGATGGAGCAACTGCGGCGTGAGGGAACTCAAGCTGCCATGGCCTTTGGGGTCGAGCTGTGGTGTGGTGGCAATAGAGCGAGGGAGAGAGTAACCCTAGCCATCTTCGTTGATTAACATACTTGTTAATCTATTAAATAAAATTAATTAACTTCATTGTCTAATTAAAATGTCTTTTAGTAGATAACATTAAATACGGGTGTTACTGCTTCCCCCGCTTAATATGAACATCGTCCACGGTGTTATACCATTCCACTGAAAATTTTTAGATATCCCTCCTGCACAAAGTTTTCATATTCCCAAGTCACCTCCTTTGGGCTAAAGTGCTTCCATTGCACTTTAACTTGGGTGATAGCTCGCTTCTGGAGCGTTATTTCTCTTCAATCGAGAGCGCATGCACCACTGCCTCCACATCTTGAGTGTATGCACCACTGCTGTTACCTCTAAATTGTAGGTAGAGTATCACTGTTCATCGTCTTTTAAATTTCTATATTCATACACCACAACCTTCCCATCTTATGACAACACTGATCCTACGCCTTCTTTACTTGCATCAGCGCAAACTTCAAATTCTAAATTTGGATCTGCAACTTTCATAATAGGAGCTGTGGTCAATAACTGTTTTAATTTCTCAAAACTAGAATGGAATTCATTGGTCCAGTTAAACACTCGCCCCTTGCGCTGCAAGGAAGTTATAGGAAATGCAATTTTAGAAAATCCTTATATAAAACGTTGGTAGTAACCAGCCAGTCCCATAAAGGATCGTATGTATTCCACGTTTTTAGGCACCCTCCATTCCATAATAGTCTTTATCTTTTCAAGGTCCACTGATATTCCTTTAGCCTAAATAACGTGTCCCAAATACTGTATTTGTTCCTTGTAAAAGTCACACTTGCTGAATTTGGCGTATAACTGATGGTCCCTCAACATTTTCAGCACTATACGTAGATGCTCCTTATGTTCCTCCATATTCTTTGAATAGATTAATATATCGTTTATAAAAATCAGAACAAATTTATCTAGATACAGATGAAATATGCCATGCATTAAGCTCATGAATATTGCAGGTGCATTGGTCAAACCAAACGGTAGGACCACAAATTCGTAATGCCCATATCTTTTTCAGAAGGTTGTTTTATAAATATCTTCATCTTTTATCCTTATTTGGTGATACCCAAATCTCAGATCTATTTTTGAAAAGACAGTTGCCCCTTTTATCTGATTGAAAAGATCATCAATCCAAGGTAGTGGGTATTTATTTTTAACAGTTAATTTATTAAGTTGCTTGTATTCCATACACATTCGCATGGTACCATCCTTTTTCTTTACAAAAAATACTGGTGCCCCCCAAGGTGACACACTAGGATGGATATATCCCTTGTCCAACAATTTTTGTTAAGGCAGAAAAAATAGCGAAGGAAAGTCGTGAACATGCTGGGCAGAGTCGTGAACGTGATTGGGTCAAGTTGTGCACGTTTGGGTAGAGTCGTGAACGCTAAGTGGGTCAAGTCGTGAACGCGGGAAAAGTAGTGAACGATTCAAGTATTCTACGAAAAACTAAGAAACGAACAGGCACAACCAAAGAAACAAAGTCGGCAAACCACAACAAGGGAGTAGTGAGGACTGTTGGATCTGAGCCTTGATCAACGATGGAGATTAAATCACATACTGCACATTGTAGATCACATAGGATAAGTTATTGTTAAACATCAAAGGTTTCGAAGTGCAATAAAGAGGCCCGTATGTGATGTAGTTTCAAAGGGAAAATCCAAAGGATTTCAAATCCGTATGCAGAGCCTATTCTGTGTTAAATCACATCAAAGGAAGAAGAGGAGATTACAATGTAAAATCTAAGGAACGCGAAGGGCGATGTGTGATGCCAGGTGGGACCTGATCGCAATCGCAAATATTAAAAGATAAGTTGCAAATGTAAGTGTTAAAATCGTTGAAGTGCGGTGTGCAATGCCAGGTGGGACCTGATTGCAATCACACATCACAAATTTTACAAGATAAATGCGAAGGGTTTAATGTTAAAACAGTCGAAGTGTGATGCGGTGGGGCCATATCGCAAATCACAAAGTTTAAAGGATAACCACGGGAGGTAAGTTTTAGAATAGCTGAAGCGCGATATGCGACATGGGTGGGACCTAATCGCATATCGCAATGCGCGCATCGCAAGTTTAAAAACATGAGTGTTAAAGAGAAAGTTAAAGGCAGTGAAATGCGAAGTGCGATGTTGGCGCGGATGTGATGTGGTTCCAAGACGAAATCTAAAGGATTCAAGTCTGGGCATATGAGTTTTGTGCACCATTTTATGAATAAATAGGCCAAAACACGGCAGAAGGACTTGTAATAGAATAAGCCCAAACAAGGTGTGCAAGAAAAGGAGGTCGAGTCAAGAAAAGGGCTTTCATGCAGAACTGTTATGGTATACCAGCAGAAGTAGAAAAGGTAGTAAAACACATCAACACCGTCACCAATCAATGAAAAGTGGCTAGCACTGCACCATATTTGATTACCCAACGTCGGTTTCTGAAAAACAGAGCCATATGTCAAAGCCACCATTGGTTTCCTCTTCGTGACCATCACAGCCACCTCCAAGCTTATTGTTTGATCTTACGAAGAGCCATCGAAGCGTTTGGATCCATGAAGAGCTGCCCAAAATTAATTCTACAGGTGGTGTTTTTGTCAGAGATTTCTGATTAGGCCTTACATGGCCACACTTTTCCATTTTTTGCTAAATTATAATCAACGAAAGGTTGCCGAGTAAGGTAGGGAAATCGACTTAGTATTTAGATAAATACTACATGCCTTAGCAGTATCAGGGGTTGGAAAATTGGTCCCTGCTGAAACTTGCATTGTAAGAAGCATTGGAACATTGTAACTGTTTGATCTGGGAATCAATAATAAGAGATCGTTCATAGAATTGTCGAGCTATGTTAATGGTGATGTTTTTCCTCTGTCTTTTCATGTTGTGCATCAATTTATTTTATTTCAAAATAGAAAATTTAGATTAAGATTTGTTGAGAGAGCACCTTAATTGTGTCTGTGTTTGTTATCTTAATGTTTTCTTCTGAAGTATAGTTAAATAATTCTTAATTGCTCTTTAGTTATTTCTGAACACACTACTTTCTCCCATCTCATATTCACATTGCCAGTAATATCCAGTCTGCATAGTTATATTGCCCTGTGAATGCCCTTGAAAAGTTGATGCACAATTCGGCCTTTTATGACTCCATAGACCAATGGATTAAGTTTCACAGTTATGTCTGTCAAACCACCCAATTAATCAAAACAAACAACCCTCATAATTTCTATAACTAGCATAATATCAGCATTTAGAATTATCAAGCTAAATCATAAAAACAGAGAGAGCCCTCTGTGAGTCTAGGAAGGCTAGGTCCTGGAATCCAAAGTAGTTTGATGTTTTCCTTTGTCATTTGTTCTTGCCAATATTACAAATTACAGAGTGATAAAAAGGTACTTAAGCATTTAGGAGCAGTCACTTACAAACTGGCCTTTTCGACCACTTTAAAAATCCACCCAGTCTTCCATGTATCCTTCCTTAACAAAGTTGTGGGGAACAATTGCAGGGTTCAAACCAGTCTTCCAAAATTGGATGAGGGTGGTTCACTTTGGCTCCAACGTGAGCAGGTCCTCGATACTCATGAAATGCATCTCCACGGATGCACAATTAAGAAAATCCTCATCAAGTGGAAAGACACCTCTCCAAAATATGCAACGTTGGAACCAAAGATTATTATTTAACAGTTTCTATAGCTTCAGCCTTGAGGAAAAGGTTGGTATTTATGTGGGAGAGCATGTTAGGGTCCAACCCTAACCCCTTTATTTATGTAATAAGTCTAAGGGGCCTCGTCATATTCATAGTTAGTTGGTTGAGTCAATAAAGCCCATAAGAGGTTATCTGCATTAATAATAATCGTAAGTGGTTGACCCACATTATAGAAAAGGGACCACAATTATTTATAAATGTGCCATAGTTAATAAATAAAGTAGTTAACCCGCATTATGTAAGGGACCACTAATAGTTAGGGTTTTGGATGTCATAAAGCTATAAATAATATTAGATATCAAGGGAAGAAGCATCAAGTTTTATTGTAATTGAGCTATGCTTTGTTGGAGGTTTCTCGCTTGAAGAGGCAAGTGAACATTCTATTTTTCTTCTAAATAATAAAAATATCTTTGCAGCTTGTCTCAATTCATGTGATATTTCTGAGTTTTTGAAAATTTTGTTTTGTATTTCTAGCATTTTTTTATTCTTGAAGGTCAGGTGCATAACACCGCCCCCCCTCCACCTGCCCCCTCCTTGGCCCATGCACCCTTCCCTGGTCACTTTCTTTTCCTACGGGCCCAACCCCCTTTCCAAAAACTCCATTTCCCCCATCACTAAATCACTCTTGCCTTCTATTGCAATTTTCCCATCCCCTGCTCCTAATCTATTATGTGGTTTTGATGTTGTGGCTTCTTTCATCTTGGTAACCCCCCTACTTATCTTCTCCTCCCAGTTTCTTGTGCGACATTCTTACATGGGAGATGCAAAGCGAAGGTACTTCTGCAAACTCTTAGTGACGCTCCTTATAATAGACATTCAATACCATTCCAAAATCAAGAAAAACATTTGTGAAGCATAAGGTGGATGATCACTATTTATTTCTGAGATAAGATATCAAACTAAATAGCATCTTCAAGATGGAAGAGGTAGCATTGCTGGGCAGGGTCACTAGCAAGAGCATGGATATAACAGTCATGAGGAGTTGGGTTGCCAAAAATTTCCCTTTTATGTTAGGTTACTTGCCTAGATGCATTACCTTGGGGAGGGATGGTTATGTTGGCTCACACACTCTAGGGAGGATGTGGACAAGCTTCTACAATGACGATGCCAATGGGGCTTCCAGGAAATATTCCTCCAAAAATGGACAATGGACTTTGATGCTCACTAAGAGAAGCTTTTAGTGGTTTTGGTATGGGTCAAAATTATATCCTTCCCCTGCATTTTTCGTCTAACGAGGTATTTTAAGAAATTAGTAATATCTTAGGGTTTTATTATGAACCAAACTCCTCTTATAAAAGAAATAGATACATGGAAATGAAAAGAATCATGGCATCATTTCTCCCTAACTCAATTTCCATCAAAGTGGGCTCCAAAAATTGTAAGAAAGCACTTCATTATAAAGGAATTCCATACAAGTGTGCAGTCATTGTTACTCATATGGACATTTGGGAGAGGATTACCCTAACAGGAAGTTAAAAAACAAGTGGGGTTCAAAATTTTCACAAGGGTTTGGACTCTAAAAAATATTCCTTGCACAATATAAATTATGAATCAAATACCACCAAAGGAAATGCCTCTGATCCAAACTTTGGTTCGGATGATAGGGGGTCAACACTAGTGGAAAACTTGCAAATCACTCCTCTTGTTGATGTAGAGGTTCCAAAAGATGAGTGTGTCGATGTTTCAAAAAAATCACAAGTGAGAAACACATCATGGCTCTATTCTCATCTCAACCTCCTCATAAATTATGTTGAATCCATGCTCCCTCTCTCCCCCTTCATTATATGAAAATTTAGATGCTACACACTCTTAGTTTCATCATCATTTCCCCCTTATGGAATTGCAAAAATTGTTTCCCCCCTCCCTTTCATTTTACTTCCCATCCACCCCCTTCTATTTCCTCCTCTCCAATCACAAAACTTTATCTCCTATCTGAGGACTCCTTCCCCCCCTCCCTTCCATTTCACATAAAATCACTACAACCTCCACTCCCTTTCCTTTGACCTGGTAGAGAACGATGTTAAAAAAAGGGGTTTTCAAAACTCAACCCAAGGGATGTCGTGGCACTATTGGAAACTTTTTACTACAAGGCTTAGTAAGGGGGAGAAAATAGCTTATTTCCTTAGCCGAGGAACAAGCCTCCTAGAAGACAAAATATGGGATCCAATGGTCTATTATAGGGGCACTTAAAGTTGTTAAACACACATGGTAAATGGGGAACACACAAGGAGAAAGATAGGATAAGCGTGAGATTACTTTACTATTAACCATAGATGTGCTTTTATAGTACATTAGGTGTGACCCTTGGATTTCGCATTCCAAGGTCACTTGGACTCCCTTATGACTGTTCAGCTTCCACACCTACTCGTTGAGGATTAGGTGTCCAACATTCCCTCCATTAATCCGAATGGGTATGTGTGAGTCCAAGAAGAGAGTTGTAATACAAATTTTCAAAGTATGCATGGCAGCACCTAGGCTGAATCAACTCTTTGAAATGTTGGCATAAAGAGGTGGTTTAAGGATAACCACCAACACTGGAACACAATGCTTATTGCAGTTCCTGGAACTCTTCAAAATTTGGCAAGAAGCTGAGGGCTTATGTTAGAGGAAGTGTACCTCATATTTGAAGAGGGAGACTTTCAACCCAGAAGAAAGGAGGTCTACAACCTATGATGGTTTAAGGATGACCACCAACAATGGAATGCTTAATGTATTTCCCAGAACTCTACCAAAGCTGGCAAGAAGCTGAAGTCTTCTGCTAGAGGAAGTGTCCCGAATTCTTTGAAGAGAAAGAATATGAACCTCTCATAGATGGTTTAAGGTTTTCCACCAACCAAAGGAATGATCATGGGCATCTGTGTCTCTGGCTACAACTCTGAATCTGGAATGAGAGATTGTGGCTCAAGCTCACTTGAACTGCTGTGTCTCCGGCTACAACTCTGAATCTGGAATGAGAGATTGTGTCTCAGGTTCACTTGATGTGGCTTTAAAGCTTGTAGATGACCACTATTTCCCCCCCTGTCAGGTAAAAGGTGAGATGATGGCAAAAACTCAACTGCAAGTTTGTTCAATATTTTAAAACAAGTTCTGATATGCGACTTGGCTGTTGATGCCCATTGCCAAGAAGTGATCCATCCAAGATGAATCTTTGTTCTCACAGGAGGCTTGTTTCTAAAGCATTTGTGTGAATAATGGGTGTGCCGACCACAGTGATTGCATGGGTGAAGATCAAAACAGTGATATTTCATATGGCCAACGTGATCACAGTGTTGGCATTTTACAATTTGTTGTTGCTATTGTGGAAGCAGAGCAGGATCTGGAACAGTTGAAGGTGAACTGTTATGAAGAAATCTGGCACTCTGAAATTTGATGGGCTTGGAGTAGTTCGGAATATGAAAGGACAACTCTTTTTCATATCCAAGACCTATTCAATGATTGTTGTGGACAAGCTCTTCCCAAGGTCTGATGATGGGCTTGGGAGGTGCATGCTGCATTTCTGCACATTTTCTCTTATACTGGGCATTGAATATGAATCAGTCGCAACATTTTTGGGTTGCTGCTTATGGGAGTTTGTTTCAATTTTCTGAACAGAAACAGGTTCAGAATGATGATTCCATTGTTGTAGTTCTACTTGCTGAAGCTGAGATTCAAGCTGCAAAAATCTATCTTTTCTTGTGCATTATGTAGACGAGTTTGAATTTCAAAAATAGACTCTTTGCTTATTTGGATCGTGTTTTCAGTAGTTTAGTGTACCAGAGTATTCAGGAGTTCTAATATTTCACCAATTAGAGCCATTTCACAACAAACATGCCAATATTATAGTGAATACAAATTTCTTCTCTCCACAAAAGACTATATTTTTTTTTTAAGTGCAAAGAATACACTAACAACAACTCTATTTATTTGTTGGTGCAACCATATACCATGAATCATATATGTACATGACTCTCAATCTGAATCAATGCTCATGAACATTCGACCAACTCACTCCCGAACTTATGGTCACATTATTGAAAATGGAATGCACATAGCAGTTAAATAGCACCAACAACGACATCGGGTTTGGCCATATATCCCTTAGTAGAATCCTTAATGCAATGAAAACTTCAGCAAATTTTGATTAGTGACTTAAAGTCTTGGTCAAAGAAAAACTCTGGCGATAACGCACAGTATCCGTTTCGTGCCTTTCAAGAAGAGTGACTTATGGGTTCAGCAGAACGCACAAAATTAAATATTTGAGAATGATATATTCGAATTGTGGGTAAAGTTTCAGAACCAAATTTAAAAAGTCTGAAAAAACATAGATGCCTAGGGTCTCTCGACACTCACCACCAAATACATCATACTAGTCGATGCATTTCAATTTTTCTGATTCTTCTGCAATTCAATTTTGCGTGGAGGCACCACGTTGTACTGTGTCGTAGGCTCTCTCTTCACGCGCCCTTAACTCTTTCTTCACGGTCGATCACCGTGACTCTTTGCTTATGGTGGTCATGGCCCTAATAGTAACAACGCAGCTAGTTCTTGCTCAACAGCAACAACTGTTCTCTATGGATTACTACAACTCGACGTGCCCGCAACTGGAAAGCACCATCTACAGCTGCGTGGGAGTGTGACAGTAGGACCGGGTGGTGAGGAGCACAATGCGTTGTGGGAAGGGACCTGGTGAGAGGAGCCAATAGAGGGAAGAGCAGTCAGGAAGAACAATACCCCACAGGGCTTCGATAAGGCAACCGCTCTCCGGCTTCACTATCTATATGTTAAAGCAATTCAAAACTTGGTAGAAAGAACTATTCAAATGCCCTCTTCCTCCATAGATGCGTTTGGCGGAAGCGGCACAACCTCTGTTCAAATACCCGGGTACTCGATAGACACAATTGGCGGAGGTGGAGTAGAAACTATTCAAATTTCTGGGTCTTTCATAGACCAAATTGGCGGAACAGAAGCAATTCAAACACCCTAGTCCTGGATAGACTTGTGTGACAGAGGCGGATCAGGAACTACTAAAATACCCAGGTCTTTTATAGACCCATTTGGAGGACTATGGAGGGGACGACGACGGAGGTTAGGCGACGTGAGCGGAAAGTAGAGGGAACAGAGTGTGAGGGAGCAGGAGCTGAGGCCTGCGGAATGTGGAGGAGGAAGGTGTGAGGGCTGAGGTGCGTAGACCAGTGGAGGTGCCATGGGAGAGGCAGTGGTGGAGAGAATGGTGGAGGTAGGTCAGGGAGCTTTGGGAGTGATGGGCTGACAGAGAGGGCTGAGAGGAGCTCAAGTGATTTCACAACTCAACCCCTCACATTCGATCACCGTCCTTCTCCATTAGAAACCCTAATGGAGTTTCAGTCTTCTACCAAAAGCCTACTCCACCAAGCAAAGTCATCCTCTTGGTTGTCTCAGGCTACCAAGCTCATTCTTTTATTTTCATTCTCACGTCGCTTGCCTGAGCTGCGAGAGCCCATGATTTGAAAGTTCTAGAGACCTGGAGCTCGAGTCCGTTCTGCTTTGGCGGTTTTCAGGCACTCATTGTTATTCTTCTGATTTGGATGAGGGGGTAGATATGAAAATGGCGCAGAAGATGGGAGGTTTGTCTCATAAGGAGGCAGACATTTAGATGATGCTTGCTGTCGATGTTAATCTCGGCACCAAAAACTGTGATTTTCAGATGGAGAGTTATGTGTAGAGCATAGAGAGAGGAGTGATGAGTGCCTAAAGCTTCAGTGAGCCGGCTCATAGTGCACTACAACAATATCTCAAATAATATACGTTATAGCGAGTGAGAGAACAATAATAGAGCGAGTGTTAGGGTAGACATATGCATAGAGGTGTTTTATAAAATGGGCTCTGGCAGAAAACTGAAATATTGACTGGCTCTGGAGGAAGAGTGCAATCCTGACAGCTTGCAAGAGAGCACCTAGGTGGAGCAGATATAGCTGACAGGAAAAACAAAGAGTTGACAGAATCTGAAAATTCCCAGGCCTAGCCTAAGCTCTGATACCATGTTAAACACGCATGGTAAATGGGGAAC
Organism: Pinus albicaulis; assembly: GCA_034641835.2. Taxonomy (NCBI): domain Eukaryota; kingdom Viridiplantae; phylum Streptophyta; class Pinopsida; order Pinales; family Pinaceae; genus Pinus; species Pinus albicaulis. The sequence goes on from JAXQQM020079765.1 coordinate 49,047, forward strand.
ACAAGGAGAAAAATAGGATAAGCGTGAGATTACTTTACTATTAACCATAGATGTGATTTTATAGTACATTAGGTGTGACCCTTGGATTCCACATTCCAATGTCACCTGGAATCCTTTATGAATGTTCAGCTTCCACACCTACTCGTTGAGGATTAGGTGTCCAACAAAAGTAATAGGTTCTCAGAGGATTTTAGAATGAGACCCCTTTCTCTCAACATTCGGGGGTTGGTAAACCCCTCAGAAACCTTGGCCTTGAAGAGGTTGATTGCATCCCCATCGCTTCAATATATCTTTCTACAAGAAAAAATGATCAATGGTCAAAACACAAAATACCTTTTGTATTCCATTCTCCCAAGTTGGTATTTCCATCATATTGATGCTTTGGGGAAATCTGGCGGACACATCACAGGCTAGAATTCTACCCTTGTACATTTTTCCTTGGCATGGGTCTCCAGGTCTTCCCTAGATACTTCTTTCACATTAAGAGATGATGGGTTTTCATTAACTAGTATCAATTTTTATGGACCATATGTGGAGAGGAAAATATTTTGAGACAACATATTCAACCTCCCCTGCTTCATATCGAACCAAATCTACCTTGGGGAGACCTAAATTTTACATTAGGGAAATTTGAAATTTGGGGTCCCTATACACATCCCAACCCAATGGCGGATTATTTTGGGGATAATATTGAGAATTTGGAGCTAGTTGATGTCCTCCTTGCAAAAATTCTCCCAAAATGGAATAATAATAGGATTGGTCCTTCATATATTGCTAAAACATTGGATCACTTTTTCATCACTAAACATTTCTAGACCAACCCTTCCATATTCATAAGTCGGTGGATTCAAGGGGTGTATCTACTCATGTTGGTGTAAAATTTAGTATGGAAGAAATAGGGTTCATATAGTGGGTTCCAACAAATATTTCCGTTGTATTCTAGCACATCACTGACATTTTCACTTTTCTGAGAGAGAAAAGAGTCTAACCTGAGGCATGCCAAGATACAAAGGAAGAGAAGGGATCAATGAACATGAATGAGGAGTGACTTAACATTCAAATCATTTATTGTGTAAATATTACATCCATCATTACAATGACATTCATAGTTCATTCAATAATTAGAACAAAAACATTCTACAATCGTAAACATCATAAGTTAATAAAGACAATAATATCAAAAATTTTAAGAGGCCAATAAATTAGCATACATTCCAACACATGTAGGTTTTAACCTTCTACATAAATTACCTACAAACAAATTCTTTAAAACATAAAATAAACAATGGTGAGAGCATAAATCATAAAACAAATATACTCAAAGATTTTCCCCTGGATCCCAAAACCGGGACTACTAGATTGATTTTTCATTATATTCCTTTCAATGTTACAACACATATATATACATGTCGAAACATTCATAAACCCCAATCCATTAACCCTATATTAGAACATAATCGTAGTTCCCTTGACTAGATCTACAAAATACCATGGACAAAAAACCATCATGCCCAAAACCATGTGCAAAACCCATGCACAAAACAATAGGCAGGTATTCCCACCTAATAACACACACCCAACAACATGTAGAGACATAATCATTCCCTACAACACTTCATTATATTATCAACCAGAATCATTACATTATATTACAAGGATTCACAAGGATGTGAGATCCTGCATAACTTATCAAGGCTAAATCATAAAACATAACAAAAAATTAAAATGTGGATACTGTAATCAACTTCAAATTTCATGCCAACGACATATCTACACACACTGAGAATTCTATGTCTTTGAATTATTTTCTTTAGCCTTTTATATATATTCCTCCTTAATCCCACTCAATTGATCTGATCCGCTTTGAAAAAATCTAAGTGTTTTGGTCCTTATCATCTTTGATATTTTCAAAATCCAATGCACATGTCCTATTTTTACAACTTATGTGAATCCCAAGGTAACTGCCTCTAACTTACTTTTGTCACTTCTTTTTCCTGTTCTCGGCTTCTGGCGGGTTTGATCACTTGTCTTTTCATTCCCAGTTATCTTCTCTGTGACTGTTTTCCAACCAAAACTTAGTCAAAATTTTCCAAAACCATTACCAAAAATGAAGGAATAAACAAATATAATATACATGTTATTATGGAAATGATTCCTAGCTCACAAATGCCTCTCAGGCCATTCAATTTGAACCCCATTTGGCTTGATCATCCCTCTCTCCTTGAAAAAATCAAGACACATTATCTCCCCTGTGATCTAGTTCAGAGATCATCTCCTCTAATTAAATTTAAGGAAAACTTTAAAGTGACAAAAAAGTCATCTCACAATGGGCAGGGGAGAAGAAACGACAATACGAGATGTTGTTATCTGAAATTGAAGAAAAAATAAAGGACCTCCTAATGAATAGGGATCATTCCTCTCTCTCTGGGGAGCAACTACTGAACCAAATATATCTAGAAGTAAGGAAAAGAGCCCTCCTTTTGGAGAAGGATAAGTAATGGCACTTGAAGAGTAGATCCCTTTAGTTGAAAGATGGGGATGAAAAAAAAAAATCTTCCACAAAATAACAAACCATAGGAAATCCATTAACAGTATCTGGGAAATAAATAGAGTTGATGGAACTAAAGCCACCTCATTTAAGGATATCTCAAAATAAGGTGTATCAACATTCAAATATATCTTTAAATCGATGGGAATAGAAAATATTAATAAGACGTTAAAAATAATGTATTTCTTTCCCCATTTTATATAAGATGATGATAATGAAGCTCTAATTCACGAGATTACAAAGCCTGATTGGAAGCTATCCTACATTGTTTTCAAAAATATTAAAGTTCAGTTCCATATGGACTCTCCATTAAATTCTACTTGTTCTATTTCGAATTTATTGGAGATGATTTTGCGTAGGTAGTTGATCTGAAAATGGAACTATTTGTAATGCTATGCAAAGTATCCATTCTCAAAGAATTTACTGTGCAAAGTGTTCTCCATGACTTGCAGGTTAAACAAAGTAGTTTTGGTTTGTTTCTAAGTTTTATTTGTGAGGATTTGTTAATTAAATTTACTGTTTAACATATCACAGCAGAAATACACAGTAAGTAAAATTCACCATAACATAACACAACAAATTGTTGAGGCAGTTCACCCCTCTTGGGCTACATCTGCCGGTCCAAGGCTCTCTGATGGCATTTCCTTGATCTATTAATTTTCTCAAAATGGTTACACAGTGAAAAATATGCCTAAACAGGAAAAACCAACTGTAAATTCGACTTCAGAAGATAGAAAATAGCTAGAAATGGCTTTTGTTTCACCTTAAACAATGAAATACAAACCAATACAGTGCCTTCTCCATGATGGACCTGATGGCTCCTTCATCTTCCCTGAAGCAAAAGCGAACAGAGGTGATCTACAACAGCTTTACTTATTAAAGGTATTGAGATCGCTCGGGCTTGCTCAATTACACATCTTCTATTTGTGGATGATATCATTCTCTTTCTAGTAATGTATGTCTACAATCTCCTAGATATAAATCTATTATGGACTTATTCTCTTTGGAAACTTCCATGATGATCGATTGTGAAAAATCCTCTTTGATCAGGAATTCCCTTAACCAAGAGGATATTGATATTGTCTCTAGGATCCTCTTTGTCATCTCATCTCCTTGGGAGATCCATTAAAATACCTAGATTTCCTTTTAAAGCCAAAACTTTATTGAAAACAAGATTGGGCCTAACTCATTGCAAAAATTGAACTCATAATCAAGAATTGGTACATGTTTATATCAAGAGCTGCCAGGCTTATACTTTGCAAGGCAGTGATAGAGGTTATTCTTGTTTATTGGGTGTCACTTGCATGGATCCCCTTGCGTGTCTTACAAGAAATCAAGAAAATATGTTTAAGATATATCAGGGTAGGGGAACATGATCATCGACCTTTTTCCCTTTCAACTTGGTATTCCATTGCTTTCCCAAAGTAGCTTGGAGGGTGGGGTTTAAAAAATATCAACTGGTTCTCAAAGGCACTTGCTGTTGAGGGATTTTGGAAACTAATATCGAGATTTGGGCCTTGGGCCCATATCATGGAAAATAAATATATCTATCCCTCGACAATATTGGATTGGATCCAAGCTCCAAGAGGATATTTTCCTTTTGGATCATTAGTATGGAAAGCTATTAAAATTTATACTTATGTGATTCTACAAGCCCTCTGATGGAAGATATGGGATGGTACTATTAGAGTCGGTCTTTACATCCCTCCGTCAGAGATCATTTCTCTTATTGCATTTCATTTTTAGGTGTCTCATTCTGCTCATTCATCTTCATTCCGTTAGGGGCATGCCATTATCTGACGGAAGGGTCTCTTCATTCGTTTCCCTCATGTTTGTACCTGCTGGGTTGGTCGAAATTTATCAAAATTCATTAAAGTTGATTTCAGTCATTTTCAGTCATAGATGGTCTTGTGGTCAAAAAAGAGTCTTTCAGTTACTAGGTCTAGGATTTGGTCTTCAGAATGTCAAATAATGCCCGCAGGCCATGAGGATGTCTTCAATAAGTTTTCATTTCAAGATTTTCACCATTAATAATGCTCAAAGATGTTTCTTCTTCAAAACTCTGTTTCGAAGAAGAAATCGTCAAATTAATTGTTTGTAACAAATATGTGTTTTAAAGTTTTCCACCATGAATTACTTCAAATGCAGCTTCTGGTCATCCTTTGCCGGAATCCAATGCCACCATCCCTACAAAAAATTAACCAAGAAAGCCATCAATTCAGCCAAAAATCAAAAAGGAAACTTGAAGAACAGAGTTGTATTAAAAGTGAAGAAATGCCAGTTTTGAAACATTACAAAGTGGGTCTCTACAAAGAGAAAATCAGAGCCATGACTTTATAAAGATATTTTCATTGTTTGAAAGGTCATTTGCATCCAAGAGTTCAAAGAAAGTCGAAATTTAGTGGTGAGAGGGCGAAGCTGTCATTTTGGAGCCAAGACTGTGGGTAATTCTCTGCGCGGCACATAGAGCCGACGCGGCGCACTGGGCCTCCTGCCACAGTGTTTTTTTTAACAAGCGCAACGCACTGATTGGACGCGGCACACTGGGTGTGCACCCGGCGCACAGAGCCTCCAAGGAAAAATTTCATCAAGGCTCCATAAAAAATCAAATCGATTCAACTCATTTGCTCCAAGTAAGTTTGACAACGCTTGTTCAACGATTTTAGTCATGTGTGGTGTTGTTTGGAGGCAAAAACATTAGAGTTTTGGTTGGTGAAAAACAAACCCTATTTCTATATCAAAATCTGCTCCCTCAGGGTTTGTAATGAAGGTTGAAATTTGACTATTGGTGCTAAATACTCCCACTCCATTGTTCATTCGTGTTCCCATCACTGTCATACTGTTATCACAGTCCTTTCCTTTTCCCTCTGTCCCAAAACAATCATATTACTTGTACGCCATTTTCCCTATCACTAAACCCTACTACATCTCCCACTCCCATATCACTTATAAAATCCCCAAATCCCGAAGTCCCCCAAAGCAGTCAAGTGACTATCCTTCCACTCAAATTTCACTTGACAGTCCATTATACCCAATGTAATATTTCCTCTCGGTATCTCATTACATATTTGGCACACGGTATTGAAAGACAAACTCTTGTTTTCACTTTTTATATATCGACGCCAATAGCATTGCCACATTGCAAAGCACCATGTCGAGGAGACAAATTCATCATATGAGCGAGGATATGAGCAAGACAATGCTCAACCACGAGCTAAATGTCTGAGGAGGTCTCATAAAAGTGGCGGGCACGTCGAGAGAAGGAGCCCACTTCCTTGACTCAATTGCGGACGCACAAGCACTTGATAACGTGCTTTAAACCCAACATTCATGTTTTCCGAGTATTGTGAGATGATTTCTCGGATTCGGCATCATCGGGAGTTAGCATCATCAGGAGTTGGTTCGCTTATTTGTCCTACATTTGCGTGATGGTCATGTAAACCTTGCTGGAGTGAACTTCACCTTAACACCAGAAACCATTTCTCAGGCGACCGGGATACCAAACATAGGTGAAGAGTGGAATAAGAGACAGCAACTGGATAGAGCATATTATGAACCTTACATCAGGCCTGGTTATATGAGGCAGCTCAGCAGGGTGTTTCCTTTCAGATTCTTGAAGGAGTCCTATGCGCCATTAATGAAACTCATCATTAGATACTTCAGTTGCGAGGGTAGATTCTCACGCCTTTATGCATACCACATCCGACTGTTGATGCATTTCACGAGAGTGAGACTGATGAATATTCCATACTTCATGTGCCGAAACATAGAGCGGATGACTACCCTTGTGCAGAAGAAGACTCCAGAGTAGCAACATAACAGAATTTATCATTATGCGCTCATCAAGATGATTGTGGTACATCAGCTTGGATTGCAGGGCATTGCATGGGAGGAGTTCATTTCCCGTGACTTCTTTACAGCCCCTCAACCTCCTCCAAAGATTGTTCACGATGCAGGTGAGCCTTCACATCAGTTTGAGGTTCCTGAGACAGGGCCTATCAGGGTTCCAGTGTGTGTTACCTATCAGAGAGGTACCAGAGCCTTATTTGCAGCAGCACGACGAGTACTATCTCCACCCGAGTTGGAAGGGGTCTCGTTACCTTTGACAGTAGCGCGAGTACTATCTCCACATGGCGTGGAAGGGGTCTCGCCTTCTACATCAGCACAGGTACAGGACAGAGGCAAGAATCCTATGCAGGATGAGGGCCTCTCAGGAGGCCAAGATGCTGATTTTATATTGATCGATGTTGATTCGAGCTCTCCCAGCTCAAAGCTGAAAGAAATCATCCAGGAACAGAAAGCTGAGATCGACACACTGACCGTGAAATTGCAGAAATTTCAGTGGGTTATAGATTACTTGGAGCAACGGAATAAAAAATTGGAGGATCAGCACACACTCATAGAGTTGCGGAAAATCCGTGAAGACCGTGAATTGGCCCGAAAGAGACCAGGTGACATGACACCATTTGAGCGGGAGACTTGCCTTACGAGCGTCAACATTCATCTTGAAAAACTGTTGGCGAAGGCCAATAGGGAAAAATACATGCTCAAAAATACTAAGAACCACTATTGGGCCCGCACACATGTTTGCAAAGCTAAAATGAAGATCCAGAAGGCGAGGTTGAGATGAGCACTGAAACGGCGAAAAAGGCATGATCCACTCCAAATATTGGCCGAAGCTTCCTTGGCTGAGCATGGGACATGATGGGAGACATTCACTCCAAATTTCAGCAAATTTGGAGTAAATTTTGTCATTTTTGAAATTTTGGTTGCAAAACAGGTTTTTCTGCCCGACGCATCGCGCCACTCGACGCACGCTTACGTTTGAGAGATCTTCTGGAGGAAAACTTTACATTTTTGGATTTTTTGTGGTAAATTATGCATGCTCAGGAATGGATGAGAGATTTCATCAAGTTCTGGGTGGTCTTAAAGGTCAAAAACACACCAAAAATGGCCTTTCTGCCACCTTTTGCATCAGCAGGAACCAGTCTTGGGAGATTGAAGTTTTGAATGGGAAAATGAACTCCAAATTGAAAAATTCCACTTGGGTTGGATAGTAGACAGACAGGGCTTTCCAACGAGATATCATGAGTTCAATTTGGACTTCAGGAAGTGCCCCAAAAATAGGCTCAAAGTGGTGCGGTGCATTGAGTTTTTTGGTGCGGTGCATAGAGGATTTTGGTCCAATTTTTACTTTTCAGCTCAGAAATTCGGCCAGTTTGACTAGTTTCACTTTGTGATGTAATTATTGTTCTATCTTGATGTAAATTTGGCTCATTTTTGCTTGTTATAGAGGATTCATTCACTAAAGGGTGAAAATTAAGTGAATGGATCAGTTTCCTAGCATATAGAGGCAAGTTGTTTGGCTGCCTAGATTTCAGTTCCATGTTTAGAATTGGTTGAAACACTTCCTAGAAGGATGAGCTCGACCCCTAGAGGCATGGGAAGGGGTTAGGATGGTCTATATATTGTATTTTCTGAGACATTTTCAGGGTTGAATACTTGGGAATAGTTTGGCACCTCATTGTACATACACTTCTGCATTTTTTGGCAAAGGAAAGACTAGGGTTTTGCAGCACTTGTTGGGATCCTTGTGGCTCTGAGTTTTGATGATGTTTTTCTCCATGTATCTATAAGTTTCATTAATTTTATATGTATGCCATTTCCATTCTCTTTGCTTCTGAATTAAACAAATGAGTAGCTAAGGTAGAATTCATTAGTTTGCTGGTGCTCTGCCTTAAACTTTTGTTTAGTTTTATATGTTTTCATCAGTTTGAAGAGGATCCTTGCACTCTCTTGCCCTCTTCAGCTCCTCAGCAGTATTTTCCATCCATTCATTGAATCTAAGACATCAAAGTCATTGCCTGCCCTGCCCCAACTTGAACTCTGCAAGAATTTGGCCTCATCCCCAAGCCCAAAAATTTCCTTTCCCCTTTTCCAGCAAAAACCCTAAAAATCAAAACAAATCCTCCTATTTGTATATCTATCCTAAGATTAGTTGTTGTTTCAGTCATCTCAAGCCCCATTGAATACTTTTCGCTGAGATTGACTCGGAGAGAGCCCTCTCTTGTTCTAGTAGGGCTAGCTACCAGACTGAGCGTGGTATGATGTTACCCTGAACTCTGCCTTCCTTCAGCCTAAGGTGGATTTGGGCAATAACATAGTGGCGAATCCACTGGGGAAAAAATGGTTTGCTTGTTGGTGTTATTTGTTTCATAAGTTATAGACGAAGCCTGAAGTTACGCCAGGTAGCTTTCGAAATGCTTTTTCTTTGCATTAGCGGAAGTAGATAAATGCTGCTTTAGTCAATCTCCGGTTCAGCTTGTGAACGTGACATTTGACTTGTGAATTACCCCAGTATATGACATCGTTCTGGACTTTTGGGTGATTGAGTCTAGAATTTGATAGGCTGAAATAGATCGGTTTTGTCCCTTTGATTTTTGAATAGATCAACACACTGGCTTCCAGAAGACATACTAGAGAAAATCTCGATCCTGATCCGCCTCCAGTGTATGAGAATCCCAATCTGATTTCAAGAATCCTCCGTCGAGAAAGTCTCGTGATCCCTTTGTTTAAATCTCATTCATGCTCGATTGTATTTGAATTCCTTGAAGATATTGAGTTTGATGATCAATTCGAGCTGTCATTGTTTGAAACTAAGTCTGAAAGTGCTACTGGTTCTACTGTCATAAATCCTGAGTTTATCAAGTATCTTGAGATTGAACAAGCTAATAGATCCATTGATAGTTACATCTTGAACATCCAAAACTCTATTGTGACAACGAATATTCCTGAGTTTATCGAATTTGCTTCTGAAACTCTTGGTCCATCAGTAGTTACTTCTGATTCACAAGTTCACGCCGAGCCTTCTTTCATTCCTACCATTCCCGTGCAACCATCTATATCTGATCAGCAATCTGCATTGGTTCCTCCTCCATATCCACCACATACACCTCGTACATCTACTGCTCCCACTCCTCCCGTTTCTCCAAGACAGATCATAAATCCACCAAGAGCCATGGCTGCTAGATTCGCACCTCTTGTCTTGCCCCAGAACTTAGATCCCATGCCCGCTGATTATCAGAGTAAAATCCCATTGTTTGATGGTACTCCTCAAAGTGTGCCCGCTCAGCAGCATATTGATAGAATGACAGACTTCTTTGATCTCCATGAAATTGATGAGGAGAATGTCACCATGATATTGTTTGTGCAAACTTTTAGAGGTGAGGTACGCAAGTGGTTTAGAGCTTTGCAGCGCAGAAGTATTAATACATTAGAAGAGCTTCAGAGACAATTTCTAGATCGGTGGGAAATGAAGAAAGATCCACTTCAAATCACTTCTGAATATACCAAGATCAAGCGCAATGCTGGTGAGTCCGTACAAGACTATATTATCAGATTTAATGCGGTTTATAATGCAATTCCTGATGATTTGAGGCCTTATAAGAAGTCATCTTTGTTAAAATTCCCAGATGGTTTTGATCCGGAGATGGCCTATTCATTATGAGACAGAGATCCGCCCACCTTAGAAGATATGCAGAAAATTGCGGTGAGTGTTGAGGCAAATTTGAATGATAAGCGAGCTAGATTGAAAGCAGAAAAGAAAGTTGTGATAAAGGAAGAAGCTTCTACATCTACATCAGATCAGCTACTTCGTAAAGTGGAAAAAATGTTCGAAAGGTTCACACTTGATAAGCCCGAACCATAGATTCGAAATCCCAATTTCCGTGGTCAGCAGCAGCCTCAATTCAGGATCAAACAACGAGAGCAGAGAGCACAAGAACCAGCAATCCAGCAGCAAGTAAATACACCTCTTCAGCAGAATTTTGTTGGTCAAGATTCAGATGATGAAGATGATGTAGTAGGGGAGGAAAATCATTTCTTTACTCCTGATGATTTGCCCATTTATATCACCGAAGATGAGGAGTATGCAGAAAGTTCAGCTGTACAAAGAGATGAGGATTTTATCTTGGCCAATGATGTAGCTCTTGAGGAAGAGTCGGATGAGTATCAGAGAGGTTATATGAATACCTTGTCAGCCCAGCAGAAGCAATATTCTCTTAGAAATAGAGATGTGCCTGTCAATCCAATCCAAAAGAGAAAGGAAGTTTCAGCACCTAAAAACGATTCACCTGTTGCACAAAAGAAAGCAAAAGAGATAGTTGATCCCGTTGCCACCAAGTCATCATCAGTAGAAAAATCAAATCAGCCAATTACATTGAGGGAGAAGGCTGAGAAGAAAGATGTTCCAGTCAAAGAGATCGAAAAGACTTCAGCTTTTAGTTTGGAGAATGAGATTTCTAAGTTAAAGGTATCCATTCCCTTGATTGAACTAATGAAGAAAAGTAGTTATAAAGGTCAAGTTTCTAGAATTTTGAATTTCGATCCCATGTCTGATATGGTGAATATTGAAGATGATCAACCTAAACTGATATTTGGACCAGCTTTAGATGGTGAGTCTCCAGATAGCGAAGTACCTCCTTTTTATATCAGTCTTCGATTGCATGAGTTTGTATTGCATAATGCCATGTTCGATTCCGGTGCTTCCCATAATCTCATGCCGAAGGCAATCATGGAGAAGTTGGGTTTAGACATCACTAGGAAGTACCATGATCTTTATTCATTTGATTCTAGCAGAGTGAGATGTATTGGGCTCATTAAAGACTTGGTTGTTAGTTTGGATCAGATTCCCACAAATAATGTTTTGATGGACGTAGTTGTGGCAGACATTCCTCCCAGGTTTGGTATGTTGCTTTCCAGATCTTGGGGAGCAAAATTGAAAGGGAATTTACAATTAGATTTCTCCTATGCAACGATTCCCATGTTTGGCCAAATGAGAAAGTTGTACCGGGAACAAAAAATGAAGTATATGATTACAACCAAGGAGAAACCGGTCAATCATCCGATTAATTATGTACATACAGATTTAGAGTCTTTTGTTTTGTTTGCCGATAGTTTCAATGATGTAGATATTCAGTTAGTTCAATCAGAAGATATTCCAGAGATTACCGAGAATTTCAGAGAAGTTTTGCAGAAAGAAAGGCAAAAACCGGAAAACACAGTTGAGAAATCAGCTAAAGATAGTGGACAGCAAGCAGAAAAAACAGAGCTAGCACAATTTCAACACTTAGAAGATGATGAAGAGGGTCTATGGACCATGGATTTCGATGGTGCAGTGGGAAATGATGGTGCTGGAATTGGTATTTGGGTACGCAGTCCTTTTTCCGCTCCAAACAAGGTACCGAGCAATGTACGGGTATGTTCTTACAAATTAGCATTTGATTGTTCGAACAATGAGGCTGAGTACGAAGCTCTGATTGCTGGCTTAAAAATTCTTAGAAAGCTGAATACTAAGAGAATTGCAGTCTATGGCAACTCCGAATTGGTGATTAAGCAAGTAAAGGGTGAATATCAAACGAAACATCCCCGGATGCAGGCTTACCGTAATGCTGTTATGGATATTTTGAAGCAGTTTTCAGATTATACTTTGACTTGTATTCCTCGCATTCAAAATGGAATTGCAGATGCACTTGCTAAGGCAGCAAGTAACTTGAAGATCCCAATGAATTCAAGTAATAAGTTCGAAATCCATGTGAAGCACCGTCCTACCATCCCGAATAATCAAAGATGTTGGCAAGTTTTCCAAGATGATGATGAGATTAATGATTTTCTGCAAAATAAAGGGAAGTTCAAAGATACCTCAATTGATGTAGAATATGATGATGGTGAAGTTGATGTGCAAGTAAATCAAATGGAAGTGTTGCAGCTGAAAGACAACGTTATTCCTAAAGGTTTTATACCTTTAGAAGAGCTCTTCAATCAGGATGATGTGGCCAAGAAACCAACCTTACGGCCGACTGAAAAAGGAGTTGAAGATGTAAATATTGGAACAGTTGAAACCCCAAGATGGTGAAGTTATCCAAATCATTTCCACCGGAGGTAAAATCAAAATATGTGAGTTTGTTGTCTTCGTTTGCTGATGCTTTCGCTTGGGATTATTCAGATTTAAAGACGTATGATACCAATATAATTTAGCACACTATCCCAATCAAGCCTAATCAGAAGCCTTTCAGACAGAAGCTAAGAAGAATCAACCCGAAGTTGCTGCCATCAATTGAGAGTGAGGTAAACAGGTTGTACAAAGCAGGAATCATTGTTCCCATCAGATTTTATAATTGGATTTCCAATTTAGTGCCAGTGCGAAAAAAGACAGGTGAGATCCGATTGTGTATTGATTTCCGAAATCTGAACAAGGTGTCATTGAAGGAAAATTATCCATTGCCTAAGATGGATCATATACTGCAGCGAGTAGTTAGAGAATCTCGCATGTCACTACTCGATGGTTATTCTGGATATAACCAAATTTTGGTCCATGAGGACGACCGAGACAAAACAACGTTCACCACTCCGTGGGGAACTTTCCACTATGCCCAGATGCCATTCGGTTTGAAGAATGCTGGTGCAACTTTTCAGCAGGCGATGGACATGGCTTTTGCGAATGAAAAATATGTTTTCCTTGTTATATACCTTGATGATTTGACGGTTTTTTCCAATTCAGATGAAGAGCATATGTATCACTTGAATTTTTTTTTTCAAAAGTGCAGAAAATATGGTGTCTCGCTTAATCCTAAAAAGAGCTTGTTTGCCATGGATGAGGGAAAATTACTTGGTCACATTATTTCAAAAGATGGCATTCGTATTGATCCAGCACGTGTTGAAGCAATTCAGCAAATTGACCCTCCCAGGAAAAAGAAGGAGATTCAGTCTTTTAATGGTAAGATGAACTTTTTACGCCGTTTTGTCCCTAACCTTGCTGAACATCTAAGAGAAATAACAAATATGCTAAAAAAGGACAGCCAAGTGAAGTGGACTGAAGAGGCAGTAAAGTCCTTTAATTTAGTTAAGTTGGAACTATCTTCAGCTCTGGTGTTAATCAGCCCGAATTACACCCAAGATTTTATTTTGTTTTCCTTTGCTTCGGAGCATACCATGGCAGTTGTGTTAATGCAGAAAAGAGATGGGCATGAAAATCCAATAGCTTTTTTCAGTCAAACTATAAGAGACGCAACCTTGAAGTACAACATCATTGAGAAGCAAGCTCTGGCACTGGTAAAAGCATTAAAGGATTTCCGGGTATACATTTTGCATTCTCATATTTTGGCTTATGTTCCTAACGCTGTCGTGAAAGATGTTTTAGTACAAACTGATCCGAAAGGAAGACGAGGCAAGTGGATTGCAGCTTTGCTGGAGTATGATGTGGAAATAAGGCCCACGAAGCTTATCAAGGGACAGGGGCTAGCGAAGTTTATGGCTGAATCGAATTTGCATGCGCTAGACATAAATCTGATTGCTGCTATGTCTGATGAGGATGAGGAGAATTTGCCACTTCAGGTATCGGAAATGTTTGTTGCTTCCCCATGGTATTCAGATATCGTGTATGTTCTTCAAAATTTGTCATCACCACCTGGCATGACTAGAAACAAATGTAGAACTCTAAAACTGAAGGCTGCAAAATTTTGTATTTTGAATTTTGCACTTTATTGGAAAGATCTGGGTGGTGTTTTGTTAAATTGTTTGGTGGAGGAAGAAGCGAAGAAGGTAATGGAGGATTTCCATAAAGGAGACTGCGAGGGTCACCATTTTTGGAAAACAACAACCAATAATATTTTGAGAGAGGGATACTATTGGCCGACATTGTTTGCTGATGTGTATAAAACAGTCAAAGGCTACCATGAGTGCCAGATTTTCGAAGGAAGACAGAAATTATAGCCTTTGCCGCTTAAACCTATTGAGGTAAGCGCCCCTTTTCAGCAGTGGGGTTTGGATTTCATTGGGGACATCCATCCTCCTTCTTCAGGACAACATAGATGGATCCTAACACCGATTGATTACTTCACGAAATGGATCGAAGCAGTTCCCACAAGACAAGCCACCGATTCGGTAATCATTTCTTTCCTTGAGAACAAAATTTTGTCTCGTTTTGGTTGCCTGAATAAATTGATCACTGATAATGCAGCAGTTTTTTGAATCAAGAAAGATGATTGAGTTTTGTGCCAAGTATAAAATCATTTTGGGGCATTCAACCACCTATCATCCGCAAGGTAACGGTTTGGCGGAATCTTCCAATAAATATTTAGTCAACATCATTAAAAAGTTGCTGGACATAAACAAGAAGAGTTGGCATAAGAAACTGGTCAATGCGCTATGGGATGACCAGGTGAGTCAAAAGAAGTCCATTGGTATGTCCCCCTTTGAGTTAGTTTATGGAGTGGATACAGTGTTTCCTACCTCACTTGCTGTTCCGGTGGCCAAGCTTCTTCAGGAAGCTGGTAGTGAAGAAAGACATATGCAGAGAAGGATAAATCAGATGATTCACTTGCAGCAAACAAGAGAAGAGGTCTTCCAGAACACATTCAAGTTGCAGGAGAGAATAAAGAAAATCTATGACAGGAAAGCGAAGGCGGATAAATTCCAATTGGATGAAGTGGTGCTGAAGTGGGATGCTAGGAATGAGGACAAAGGTAAACACGGTAAGTTTGAAAATCTTTGGAAAGGTCCATTTAATATTGCAACATATTGAGGGAAGAACGCCTTTCTTTTGAAGGAGATGAATGGTGAATACTGTCCAGGAGGGCCGGTAAATGGTCGGCTGCTCAAGCGGTACCATTTCTAAGATGTTTTCTGCTGATCGCATTGTCATTGTATATATCATTTATTTCAATTACATTGCAAGTGTGCACTGTGGTCTTTTCTTCAGTTTGGGGCCCGAAGTGAAGGCTATAATTCTGAAGAAGGATTTCAGTTTTGGTTTGAGTCTGTCTAGTCGGTTTGGTTCAGTCATTTTAGTTTTAAAAGTTGAGTCAGTCAATCAAATAAATTCAGTCAACAGTCTTGAGTTGCTTTGTCAAAATAATGGACTCCATAGCCCAATGGACGAAGGCACTGTCTATCTCCCCCAGATATCTGTCGTTCTCGGCACCTCCCAGGAGCTACCATCCCCATTGGAGCCAATGTTAGAGTCGGTCTTTACATCCCTCCATCAGAGATCATTTCTCTTATTGCATTTCATTTTTAGGTGTCTCATTCTTCTCATTCATTTGCATTCCGTTAGGGGCATGCCATTATCTGATGGAAGGGTCTCTTCACTCGTTTCCCTCATGTTTGTGCCTGCTGGGTTGGTCGAAATTTATCAAAATTCATTAAAGTTGATTTCAGTCATTTTCAGTCATAGATGGTCTTGTGGTAAAAAAAGAGTCTTTCAGTTACTAGGTCTAGGGTTTGGTCTTCAGAATGTCAAATAATGCCCACAAGCCATGAGGATGTCTTCAATAAGTTTTCATTTCAAGGTTTTCACCATTAATAATGCTCAAAGATGTTTCTTCTTCAAAACTCTGTTTCGAAGAAGAAATCGTCAAATTAATTGTTTGTAATAAATATGTGTTTTAAATTTTTCCACCATGAATTACTTCAAATGCAGCCTCTGGTCATCCTTTGCCGGAATCCAATGCCACCATCCCTGCAAAAAATCAACCAAGAAAGCCATCAATTCAGCCAAAAATCAAAAAGGAAACTTGAAGAACAGAGTTGTATTAAAGTGAAGAAATGCCAATTTTGAAACATTACAAAGTGGGTCTCTACAAAGAGAAAATCAGAGCCATGACTTTATAAAGATATTTTCATTGTTTGAAAGGTCATTTGCATCCAAGAGTTCAAAAAAAGTCAAAATTTAGTGGTGAGAGGGCGAAGCTGTCATTTTGGAGCCAAGACTGTGGGTCTTCTCTGCGCGGCGCATTGGTAAGAGCGCGGCGCATAGAGCTGACGCGGCGCACTGGGTCTCCTGCCACAGTGTTTTTTTTAATGGGCACGACGCACTGATTGGACGCGGCGCACAGAGCCTCCAAGGAAAAATTTCATCAAGGCTCCATAAAAAATCAAATCGATTCAACTCATTTGCTCCAAGTAAGTTTGAAAACGCTTCTTCAGTGATTTTAGTCATGTGTGGTGTTGTTTGGAGGCAAAAACATTAGAGTTTTGGTTGGTGAAAAAAAACCCTATTTCTATATCAAAATCTGCTCCCTCAGGGTTTGTAATGAAGGTTGAAATTTGACTATTGGTGCTAAATACTCCCACTCCATTGTTCATTCGTGTTCCCATCACTGTCATACTGTTATCACAGTACTTTCCTTTTCCGTTTGTCCCAAAACAATCATATTCCTTGTACCCCATTTTCCCTATCACTAAACCCTACTACATCTCCCACTCCCATATCACTTATAAAATCCCCAAATCCCGAAGTCCCCCAAAGCAGTCAAGTGACTATCCTTCCACTCAAATTTCACTTGACAGTCCATTATACCCAATGTAATATTTCCTCTCAGTCTCTCATTACATATTTGGCACATTTGGTATTGAAAGACAAACTCTTGTTTTCCCCACACATATATCAGCATATACTTGTTATACACATTACAAAGCACCATGTCAGAGACAAATTCATCATATGAGCAAGGATATGAGCAAGACAGTGACTCAACCACAGAGCTAAATGTACCGAGGAGGTCTCATAAAAGTGGCAGGCACGTCAGAGAAGAGCCCACTTCCTTGACTCAATTGCAGGCATGCCCGCTTGCAATGGCATGCTTTCAGCAACATTCATGTTTTCAGTATTATGAGATGATTGCTCAGATTCAGCATCATCAGGAGTTGGTTCTCTTATTTGTCCTACATTTGCGTGATGGCCATGTAAACCTTGCTGGAGTAAACTTCACCTTAACACCAGAAACCATTTCTCAAGCGACCGGGATACCAAACATAGGTGAAGAGTGGAACAAGAGACAGCAGTTGGATAGAGCATATTATGAACCTTACATTAGGCCTGGTTATATGAGGCAGCTCAGCAGGGTGTTTCCTTTCAGATTCTTGAAGGATTCCTATGCGCCATTAATGAAACTAATCATTAGATACTTCAGTTGCGAGGGTATATTCTCACGCCTTTATGCATACCACATCCGACTGTTGATGCATTTCACGAGAGTGAGATTGATGAATATTCCATACTTCATGTGCCGAAACATAGAGCGGATGACTACCCTTATGCAGAAGAAGACTCCAGAGCAGCAACATAACAACATTTATCATTATGCGCTCATCAAGATGATTGTGGTACATCATCTTGGATTGTAGGGCATTGCATGGGAGGAGTTCATTTCCCGTGACTTCTTTACAGCCCCTCAGCCTCCTCCAGAGATTGTTCACGATGCAGGTGAGCCTTCACATCAGTTTGAGGTTCCTGAGACAGGGCCTATCAGGGTTCCAGTGTGTGTTACCTATCAGAGAGGTACCAGAGCCTTATTTGCAGCAGCACGACAAGTACTATCTCCACCCTGTTGGAATTAATTTCCAACTTCCCGCATAACTTAACAGCGCAGGGACGAAGCAGTTAACCGGCAGCAGAGGTTAAGTGGTAAACCAAGTCCGCGGGGGTCGATGAACTCTTGTGGGTGGAGGTGTGAACCCCATCGGAATAAGCTGCTTACGTCATCAGATGGGGGCCCACACAAATGCATTTATAAAAGATTTGGGTTCAATATTATTTTCCCATCGCATGTTTAATGTTTAATGTTTAATGTTTAATGTTTAATGTTTTTGTTTTATGACATAACAATTTCATTTTATTTTTAACCATGAGTTAAAAGCTTTATTACGGCAGTAAAGTTTGACTTTATTTTGATTATAATATATGTTATATATATATATGTGTGTGTGTGTGTGTGTGTGTGTGTGTGTGTGTGTGTGTGCTCAGCACATTGTAAGAGTGTTGTTGTATTGCAATACACAGTGAATGTTTTATTACACAGAAATGTAAGCACAGCAGTGCGGGAGAAAAAAAATCAAGGTGCCACCAAGTCAATTCAACATCAATGCAATTTCCAAGCGGTGCCGGAATAGTAATGAGGCCATTAATGAAATTCTCAAGCGGTGATTTTTGTCAATGAATGACATTAATTGAATTGAGATATTTTGTTTATATATGGAACAGAGATGTAATTTAATTTTTTTTACACACACACATACAACAGAGTGTAAATGTTCTTTTTATGCACAGTAGTGCGTTTGTAAAAGACAGAGACTGTGAATGAAAAACACAGCAGAGAGTTTTTTTTAGGAAATACTAGTATACACAGTAGTGCATGTTGTTTTAGAAAGACAGAGTATTTTTCTGTGTGAGACAGAGAACATTTTTTTGTTTGGTAATGTGTCTTGTAACAGTCCAACAATTGTAATCCCTCTCTTGAGGAAGAATTTGTAACAGTTTTTTTTATGGAATATAATTTTTTTTTATATGAAAACTATGTTACTGTGGATGCAATTTTGAATATTTCTCTGTGTTAAGGAAGGGAATTTTATTATTTTGGAATTCTGAAACATTCCAACATGGTATCAGAGCTAGTCCAGGCTATTTGAAGGTAAAATAACCTGAAGGAAAGGAGTTCTTTGTTGCAACAGCTTCTCCAGCAGTGTGAAGACTCAGCCAAAAGAATCCAAAGGTATTTCTCTATACAATTTTTGTGCTACTGTTGCAGAACAGTCAGTTAATTTTAAACACACAGTCAAGGGTTTTTTAAATCATAGTTAAGAGTGCAGAATGGCTGGAGCCAGCACTGGTATGGGTATGGGAAATATCCATCTCCCAATGTTTAATGGGAAAAATTATGACTACTGGTCAATAACTATGAGAGCACTATTTGTCTCCCAAGACTTATGGGAATTTGTTGAGGATGGCTTTGAAGAGCTAGCAAATGAAGCAGAGTTTTATGTTTTAACTCAAGCAGAAAAAGAATAGCTGAAGAGCAATAAGAAGAAAGATGCCAAGCCTCTTTTCTTCTTGTATCAAGCAGTACATGAGAGTGTGTTTCCGAGGATAGCAGCAGCTAACAGATCCAAAGAAGCATGGGAAACTCTCAAGACAGCTTATCAGGGTATGGAGAAGGTGAAGACAACAAAACTTCAGTTGCTGAGGAGAGAATTTGAGACTCTCTGTATGAAAGAGTCAGACACTATTGACTCATTCTTCACTCATGTGATTGGAATGGTCACACAAATAAGATCTCATGGAGAGACTCTTGAGGACAAGAGGATTGTGGAAAAACTCTTGAGAATTTTACCCTCAAGATTTGATGTGATTTTCACCGCCATAGAAGAGACTAAGGATCTCACAAAGTTTTCAGTGGATGAGCTACATGCATCACTGATGACCCATGAACAGAGATTGGGTAGGAGTGAAAACTCATCTCTTGAGCATGCCTTTAAGACCCAGATGTCTTTCGGAAGAGGAAGAGGGCAAGGCAGAGGAAGAGGAAAAGGCAGAAGCCAAAATAGAGGTGGAAGGAACAGCCCTTCACATTCACATGGAAGGTGCAACAGTGAAAATCATAGCCACGACCAAGGCAGCTAGCAAAGTGGACAACAGAATGCTCAAGGACAAAGGTATGATAAGTCCAATGTCCAATGTTACCATTGTAAAAAATATGGTCATTATGCTAATGAATGTAGAAAGAAGCAGCAAGATATGGCAAGAAGAACTAGTGCAAATTTCACTAAAGAAAATATCAGCCAAAATAATTTGTTTTTAGCTTGTAATATGGCTGGAGAAAAAAGTGAGGATTTATGGTTTCTAGACTCCGGTTGTAGTAACCATATGACAGGAAACTTAGCAATGTTTTCTATGTTATATGAGAGTGTGCAGTCACAAGTCACACTAGGAACTGATAGCAAAGTTTCTATTATGGGAAAAGGTGATGTGAATGTTTTAACAAGATTAGGAGCAAAGAAATCCATAGCAGATGTTTATTATGTTCCAGGAATGAAGTGTAACCTCTTAAGTATTGGACAACTTGTCCATAAGGGGTATAATGTTTTCTTTGATAATGATGTTTGTACCATCATGGATAAACCACCCAGCAAACAATGTATTGCTGAAGTGAAGATGACAAGGAACAGAATGTTCCCTCTTAGAATGAGAGCAGACTTGAAGAATGGTGAAGAGAAAGCAGCAGTTGCACAAGAGACTTTCCAAAGCGAACCAAAGGATGATAATTGGTTATGGCACTTGAGATTTGGACATCTCAACTTTGGAGGTCTTAATTTGTTGAACAGAAAAGGAATGGTAAGTGGTTTACCATTGATAGAGAAACCGGACAGCCTTTGTGAAGGTTGTATCTTGGGGAAACAACATAGAGAAAGTTTTCCTTCCGGGAAAAGCATAAGGGAAAAATCACCCTTAGATATTGTCCACTCAGATGTATGTGGACCGATGCAAACTCCATCACTTGCTAGCAGCCATTACGTCTTAACATTCATAGATGATTTTACAAGAAAAACTTGGGTTTACTTTTTGAAAAACAAAAGTGAAGTGTTTGAAAATTTTTGCAATTTCAAAGCACTTGTTGAGAACCAGAGTGGACTGCATATCAAAGTCTTAAGGACTGATACAGGAGGTGAGTATATCTCTAAATATTTTCTATGTTTTTGTGGAGAAAATGGTATTCAAAAACAGTTTACAACTAGATATACTCCTCAGCAAAATGGAGTAGCCGAAAGGAAGAACCGAACCATAATGGACATGGCAAGGAGCATGTTGAAGGCAAAGCATTTGCCTAATGATTATTGGGCTGAAGCTGTACATTGTGCAGTGTACATATTGAATAGGTGCCCTACAAAAGCAGTTATGAACAAAGTGCCGGAAGAGGCATGGAGTGGCACAAAGCAAAGTGTCACACACATGAAGGTTTTTGGATGTGTAGCTTATGCACACATTCCGGATCAGCTAAGGAAGAAGTTGGACAGCAAGGGGGAGAAATGTATTTTCATTGGATACAGTGAGGAATCCAAGGCATACAATTTATATAACCCATCCACCAAGAATTTTATTGTGAGCAGGGATGTTCAGTTTATTGAAGAGGAAGCGTGGGATGGAAGCATAGAGAAAACAGTGAATGTTAAACACTGTTTATCTCATGATGAAAATGATGATTAGGTGGCTGAAATACATCCCCAAACAGCAGCACCAACACAAGAGCAGCGAAGCACACCCTTGAGGAGAAATGACAGTGCTTCTCCCAACACACCACAAGGAGGAAATTCAAGTGCTTCTTCAAGCATTTGTACACCTACTGAAAGAGGTAAGAAATTCAGAAGTTTGAAAGATATTTATGAACAAGATATAACAAATGAAGGTATCAATTCTTTGTTTTCTTTATATTGTCATGTTGATGATCCTGTTCATTTCGAAGAAGCTATCAAGGATGAGAAATGGATAGAAGCTATGGATGAGGAAATAAATGCAATAGAGAGGAACAAAACTTGGGATTTGGTTGAACTCCCAAAAGGTAAAGATGTCATAGGTGTTAAATAGGTCTACAAGACCAAGAGTAATGCTGAAGGTGAAATACAGAGACACAAGGCAAGGCTTGTTGTCAAAGGTTATAAGCAGAAGCATGGGATAGATTATGAGGAAACTTTCGCACTGGTTGCCAGAATGGAAACCGTGAGAGCAGTTTTGTCCATAGCAGCACAAAAAAAATGGAAAGTTTACCAAATGGACATGAAGTCAGCATTCCTAAATGGAGTGTTAATGGAAGAGGTTTACATTGATCAACCTCTCGGCTATGAAAAGAAAGGCCAAGAGCACAAAGTGTGTAAGTTGAAGAAAGCTCTTTATGGGCTAAAGCAAGCGCCAAGAGCGTGGTACAGTAGGATAGATTCCTATCTACTGGAAAATGGATTTGAAAAGTGTGAGGGAGAACCCACCCTCTACATCAAAGAAAAAGATGGTAAAATCTTGATTGTAGTCTTATATGTTGATGATGTTATTTTCACAGGTAATGATTATTGCCTTATTGAACATTTTAAAACAGTCATGAAAGAAGAATTTGAAATGACTGATATGGGTTTGTTGAGATACTTCTTGGGAATAGAAGTAGAACAAGATGAAAATGGGATTTTTTATCTCACAGGCAAAGTATGTTAATGAGGTACTTGAAAGATTTAACATGCAGGAATGCAAAGCAATAATCACTCCCACAGTGATGGGATTAAAACTCAGCAGAGAGGACAACAACAAGGATTTTGATCCTAGTTTATACAAGAGCATAGTTGGCAGCCTCATGTATTTGACTGCAACTAGGCCGGACATAATGCATGCTGTTAGCTTGATTTCCAGATTCATGGAAAAGCCAAAGGATGCACATTGGCAGGCAGCAAAAAGAATTATGAAGTATGTTAAAGGTACAAAAAGGTTTGGTATTTTTTATACTGCTTCAGAATGTTCAGATTTAGTTGGATACACTGACAGTGATTGGGCTGGAAGTATTGATGATCGGAAGAGAACTTCCGGTTATGTTTTTCACATGGCTTCAGGAGCCATTTCATGGGCTTCTAAGAAACAACCCATTGTAGCATTGTCTACAACAGAGGCAGAATATGTGGCAGCTATGGCAGTAGCGTGTCAAGCAGTTTGGATGAGAAAAATGTTGAGAAGTTTATGTCAAGAACATGTAAAAGGGACAGTGATCTTTTGTGACAATAGCTCAGCTATTGCATTGTCTAAAAATTTTGTTTTTCATAAGAGGACTAAACACATTGACACCAAGTTTCACTTCATACGTGAATTGGTTACCAATGGAGAAATCATTTTGCAGCATTGCAGAACAGAGGATCAGTTTGCAGATATCCTCACAAAGCCACTTGCGCAGAAAAGCTTTGAATATTTCAGGAAATGCTTGGGTATGCATGAAAACCCAGCAGTTGAAATTAAGAGGGAGTGTTGGAATTAATTTCCAACTGCCCGCATAACTTAACAGCACAGGGACGAAGCAGTTAACCAGTAGCAGAGGTTAAGTGGTAAACCAAGTCTGCGGGGGTCGATGAACTCTTGTGGGTGGATGTGTGAACCCCATCGGAATAAGCTACTTACGTCATCAGCTGGGGGCCCACACAAATGCGTTTATAAAAGATTTGGGTTCAATATTATTTTCCCATCGCATGTTTAATGTTTAATGTTTTTGTTTTATGACATAGCAATTTCATTTTAGTTTTAACCATGAGTTAAAAGCTTTATTACGACAATAAAGTTTGACTTTATTTTGATTATAATATATGTTATATTATAACATATTTATATATATATATATATATATATATATGTGCTCGACACATTGTAAGAGTGTTGTTGTATTGCAATACACAGTGAATGTTTTATTACACAGAAATGTAAGCACAATAGTGCGGGAGAAAAAAAATCAAGGTGCCACCAAGTCAATTCAACATCAATGCAATTTCCAAGCGGTGCCGGAATAGTAATGAGGCCATTAATGAAATTCTCAAGCGGTGATTTTTTTCAATGAATGACATTAATTGAATTGAGATATTTTGTTTATATATGGAACAGAGATGTAATTTAATTTTTTTTACACACACACATACAGCAGAGTGTAAATGTTCTTTTTATGCACAGCAGTGTGTTTGTAAAAGACAGAGATTGTGAATGAAAAACACAGCAGAGAGTTTTTTTTAGGAAATACTAGTATACACAGCAGTGTATGTTGTTTTAGAAAGTCAGAGTATTTTTCTATGTGAGACAGAGAACAATTTTTTGTTTGGTACTGTGTCTTGTAACAGTCCAACAATTGTAATCCCTCTCTTGAGGAAGAATTTGTAACAGTTTTTTTTATGGAATAGAATTTTTTTTAATATGAAAACTATGTTACTGTGGATGCAATTTTGAATATTTCTCTGTGTTAAGGAAGGGACTTTTATTATTTTGGAATTATGAAACATTCCAACACACCCGGGGTGGAAGGGGTCACGCCTTCTACATCAGCACAGGTACAGGATAGAGGCAAGAAACCTATGCAGGATGAGGGCCCCTCAGGAGGCCAAGATACTGCTTTTATATTGATCGATGTTGATTCGAGCTCTCCTAGCTCAAAGCTGAAAGAAATCATCCAAGAACAGAAAGCTAAGATCGACACACTGACCGTGAAATTTCAGAGAGCTCAGTGGGTTATATATTACTTGGAGCAATGGAATAAACAATTGGAGGATCAACAGACACTCATAGAGTTGCGGAAAATCCGTGAAGACCGTGAATTGGCCCGAAAGAGACCAGGTGACATGACACCATTTGAGTGGGAGACTTGCCTTACGAGCGTCAACATTCATCTTGAAAATATATTGGCGAAGGCCAATAGGGACAAAGACATGCTCAGACATATGAAGAACCACTATTGGGCCCGCACACATGTTTGCAAAGCTAAAATGAAGATCCAGAAGGCGAGGTTGAGAAGAGCACTGAAACGACAAAAAAGGCCTGATCCACTCCAAATATTGGCCAAAGCTTCCTTAGCTGAGCATGGGACATGATGGGAGACATTCACTCCAAATTTCAGCAAATTTGGAGTAAATTTTGTCATTTTTGAAATTTTGGTTGCAAAACAGGTTTTTATGCCCGACGCGTCGCGCCACTCGACGCGCGCTTACGTTTGAGAGATCTTCTGGAGGAAAAATTTACATTTTTGGATTTTTTGTGGTAAATTATGCATGCTCAGGAATGGATGAGAGATTTCATCAAGTTCTGGGTGGTCTTAAAGATCAAAAACACACCAAAAATGGCCTTTCTGCCACCTTTTGCACCAACAGGAACCAGTATTGGGAGATTGAAGTTTTGGAAGGGAAAATGAACTCAAAATTGAAAAATTCCACTTGGGTTGGATATTAGACAGACAGGGCTTTCCAACGAGCTATCATGAGCTCAATTTGGACTTCAGGAAGTGCCCCAAAAATAGGCTCAAATTGGCGCGGTGCATTGAGTTTTCTGGCGTGGTGCATAGAGTGTTTTGGTCCAATTTTTACTTTTCAGCTCAGAAATTCAGCCAGTTTGACTAGTTTCACTTTGTGATGTAATTATTGATCTATATTGATGTAATTTTATGGCTATGATGTAAATTTGGCTCATTTTTGCTTGTTCTATAGGATTCATTCACTAAAGGGTGAAAATTAAGTGAATGGATCAGTTTCCTAGCATATAGAGGCAAGTTGTTTGGCTGCCTAGATTTCAGTTCCATGTTTAGAATTGGTTGAAACAGATCCTAGAAGGATGAGCTCGACCCCTAGAGGCATGGGAAGGGGTTAGGATGGTCTATATATTGTATTTTCTAAGACATTTTCAGGGTTGGATACTTGGGAATAGTTTGGCACCTCATTGTACATACACTTTTGCATTTTTTGGCAAAGGTAAGACCAGGGTTTTGCAGCACTTGTTGGGATCCTTGTGGCTTTGAGTTTTGATGATGTTTTTCTCCATGTATCCATAAGTTTCATTAATGTTATATGTATGCCATTTCCCTTTTCTTTGCTTCTGAATTAAACAAATGAGTAGCTAAGGTAGAATTCATTAGTTTGTTGGTGCTCTGCCTTAAAATTTTGTTTAGTTTTATATGTTTTCGTCAGTTTGAAGAGGATCCTTGCACTTTCTTGCCCTCTTCAGCTCCTCAGCAGTCTTTTCCATCCATTCATTGAATCTAAGACATCAAAGTCATTGCCTTCCCTGCCCCAACTTGAACTCTGCAAGAATTTGGCCTCATCCCCAAGCCCAAAAATTGCCTTTCCCTTTTTCCAGCAAAAACCCTAAAAATCAAAACAAATCCTCCTATTTGTATATCTAGCCTAATATTAGTTGTTGTTTCAGTAATCTCAAGCCCCATTGAATACTTTTCGCTGAGATTGACCCAGAGAGAGCCCTCTCCTGTTCTGGTAGGGCTAGCTACCAGACTGAGCGTGGTATGATGTTACCCTGAACTCTGCCTTCCTTCAACCTAAGGTGGATTTGGGCAATAATAGGTACAAAACTTATATTAGGTAAAGATCCATGGATAGGAAGAGATAACTATCATATCCTTTAAGATCAACTCATACAAGTATTTCATACTCATAGAATCTTCTTCTTATGTCAGGTGTCTATTCTGAGGGGATTGATGGGCTCGCAAATTTGGAAGAGGGCAACAAACTTACTCCTGGAAGGGGCCCTGATCGATGAATGGAATAGGTACCTTGAAGACCTTTTCCATAACCTTATATATCTCTCTCCTACCGAGGACAATTTGGTTTGGCCTTATGCCCCCTTAGGAATCTACAATCCAAATTTTGGTTTCTCACCTTGCTTCAACAACTAAATGTCCACCATCCTCGTTAGTGGGTAAAAAATCTATGGAAAGATATATGTCCACGAAAATATAAATTATTTATGTGGTTTCTCTTAAAAAACGAAGCACCAACATGGGATATCCTACAAAAATGGTCTTTCTAGGGCCTAATAAATGCTCCCTATGCCTAGAAAATGTTAAAGACATCCCGCCTATATTCATAAATTGCCCCTTAACTATTAGTATTTGGGAAGAGGTTCATAATTCTATTGAAGCATACATACATGGTGTGGGGTATTAATGGAAGAATTCCTTAAAGATTGGTTGGTAAGGAAATTGCTAAAAAACATTAGAGCTATCCCTTTGGTTGTCTATTGGGAATATGACTGGAGAGAAATGGCTCCATATTTGAGAACCATGATCATTCTTTTACCAAAGTGGTTGTCGATAGTCTAGCTTTACAATCTTCCATTCTAAAAATTCCACTCTCCATACATAATCAAAATAGAAATGAAGTGGGAATTTTGAAAGACAAACCGTGGGAATTTTTTGATGGGGCATCACAACAAAATCCTTCTATTGGAGTCACAGAAGGCACCATACATATGATCCACTCACATTTTTTCTCATTCTTTGCAACATTGGACATGCAACAAACAATTATGCAGAGTTGTTTGGTCTCAAACTATTATTGCAGCTTGCTTATTATCTACATCTCATTGAGTTTTATATATATGGAGATTCTTTGGTTGTTATCAAATGGATGTAAGGAACTTCCTGGCTAAAAAATTACACACTCCTTCCACTTCATCAAAATGTCATTAAAAAAACAAGGTATTTTTCTCACATGTCCTTCACTCACATTTGTAGGGAAAAAAACAAAACGATTGATTAGCATTCAAAGACAAGATTGGCAGTGGATCAAGGACAGTGGGAAATCCAAGAAAGCAATAAAGGCACCATCCAGATCCACTAGCTATGCCCCTGGCCATAATTAGGAAATTAGTCTTCCTACACAACTCTCATATGTAACAACAATACCAATTTGAAGATCATATATTTGACGTGTCACTTGTTTCTTTTTTCTCTATAGCTACTATATTTTTAATGGTTTATACATGGCATTCAATTCTCTACGCCATTCTTGATTTATTTCAACACGGTATAATGCTCCTTATTTCTTAAGTTATCTTTAAAGACACTCCAATTTTGTTTTTTTTGTTATAGTTAGCCATGATCAATTTTGTATTTTTTTGTTTAACATAAAACTCAAAAGATACATTCAACTATTTTCAAGTGTGTTTTGTAAAGAAATGATTTTGAAATTAATAAAAAAAAATATATGCATATTTTTTAGTTCTTTTAACTAGACTTTTTCTAAAACCAATATGCCATTTAAATGCTAAAACATATACACTCGATACATTTTATTTTGATTATAAATAAAATATATTTTTTCTTTGGTATAGATCAATATGGTTTTCCAAGTTTGATAAGACATTTATTTTATAAAAGTGGGAAAGGATAAGGATAGAGGTGTATGAGATTCACATTTATTTATAAAAGTGGGAAAGGATAAGGATGAGGATGGAGCCTGGAGGTGTGTGGGATTATGATTTTTCCAATTTCAAATCTAATTTCTTTGTATTTATTTAAAAATTATTTAAGATTTTGTTGTTCGATTTGTGCAATTTAAAAGGATTAGATTTCGATAAAATTTTATATTTGAATAAATTTAAAAGATTTCAATTTACAGGTCTTAATTATTAATTTCTTAAAATGCATCCAAGTTCCTTATAAATAATTATGTAAATGGAAACCTATTAACCCCAACTTTTAAATATAATCCTTGATGGCCTGTTCTACATTTATTTAATTCAATCCTGCCTAGCATTTTCACTTTTTTTTTGGTTGGATGGGCATATTTGTATCATCCTTGCCAAGTCAACATTGTCGTTTAATTCAATCCTTCCTAGCATTTTCACATTTTTGTTTGTTTGTTAGATGGGCATATTTGTATCATCCTTGCCCATTCAATATTAAAGGTCAATATTTTATTATTTTGATTGACTGGGGAAGGTGCCTAGAAGGATGGAGGTGGAGGATGATTATGACTTGTCAAAAATTCGACATCCACTTTGATTGGCGTGTCTATGAAGGTTGGAATTTTTAAAAAATTTCCCATTTCTATAAGACGTTTAATTTACTTGGACGAGGAGTAGGACTTCGGCAAATTCGATATTCTGTTTTCTTATTTAATATTTTTATTGGATTGGTTTGTTGGGGGAGGCTTTTGTTTTTTAAAGATGTTTAATTATTCTATTTATTATATTTTTAAGTGTTTTTATTTTAAAAATAGGTTTTTAATTATTTTAATTTAATTATTAATAATTATTAAGTGATTGGTAAATATTTATTTTTTATTAAATATGCTAAAATATTCATAATTGAGTCTAGAGATTCATTCTATCTAGTATGAGGGGACATGTAAGTTTGTCCACCTGTAAGTGCCTTTTTAAAATAAAATTAAAAATTAGGTTCTACATAGAAAAATAATGTTGCTATAATTAAAAAACAATGAATGCCTTCTAAAGTAATTAGAAGTAAAAAAGGGCAGCCCACATTTTGAAATTTTTGAACTCTCTTCACCCAACAGGGGTTGGCTAATTCAGCAACCCCTAACAATGAATGCGCTCTAAAGTAATTAGAAGTAAAAATGAGCAGCCCACATTTTGAATTTTTGAACTGTCTTCACTCAAAAGAAGTTGGCTAATTCAGCAACCCTGTTTTGAAGCTCGACTGTATTTTTTGTACAATATAAGAGAATTTAGCACTACTTAGAAAAAAAATAGAAAAAAAAAAAATGTGTGAATAAAATGTTTAAATCTTTAGCAAGAGATTTAAATAAACTATTTGAATATCTATGTTAAGTAATTTATGTCGATATCAACTTCATATATATTTATATGTAGGAAAAAAATTAAAATTTGATGATTAAATATAAATTAAGCTTTTATGGTTAAAATTTTTATTTGGTCCTTTATATATTCTATTTAGCATTAAAAAATACACTTTAAACAATGAACATTAATACATTGTATTTTGCACTCTAAAAAAGTTTGCACTTAAGAAGTTTTATATGTATTTAAGATGGATCTATGTTGGTAGTATTCACAAATCAATGATTAAAATTTATCTGCAAGTTAGTTGTGCTCTTTTAATTAATTTATATCAAACTAATTAATTAAAGAAAACGTCATATCAACATATGTCATATTGGACATTTAGTATTGATAAGCCATGATATTGACCCATGGTATTATAACAAACCCTATTTGCAAGTTAATTTCAATAATAAAGTGGAGGTGAATCTCTATGGTTAAAAATATTGTTACATGTTTTTTAAAATATATGTTTAACTCATATATTAATTCTTTTATAATAATAATAATAATAATAATAATAAATCATTTATAATCGTTAATTTTGTGATTTTTTAATCTAGTTAATGTAGGATGTATCTTGGAACAAGTACATTGATATGTATAATGAATTGATGTTTATCTGCCTTTACCAATCATTTAATTTATATTGTCACGTTGATAAATTTTTATAAAGAAAGTGTCGAAACAAATAAACATGGAATAAAAATCAAACTTGCGAAGCCACTCTTTCAAATTCAACACCCTTTTTCCAATATATATATATATATATATATATATATATATATATATATATATATATATAATGCATTTACTAATTTATTTTCGCTTGGATTGTGTTTATAATTATCAATATCCACATTAGTGTTAAACATTGCATAAATGTTAATAAACTTATTAATAGTAATAATTCAATGATAGATATTTATATCACATAACATTCAATGCATTTTCCAATGGAAACTCTAAATTATAGAGGCACCATAAATTCTATAATAATTCATTTTAGTGGTGAATAACATAAATGGAGCGAATTATTTTATCTTTTAAATTATAGAGACATCATAAATTCTATAATAATTCATTTTAGAGTAATGGCAGAAGTTTATTGGAAAAGAAATTACATATAAGTTGCAGGAGTTTATAAACGTAAACTTCTACTAAATTTGCAATTAGGAGACTAACCTATTTATAAGCTATATGTCCTAACTTAATTTAGTTATGGATCACTTGAAAAAATAACAAGTGTCCATTTACAATAAATGATCTTCTATCCAATCTACTAACTTTATTCTTATTTTAGAGCCTAAAATACGACTCTATTCTAGAATCCCATCTTTACTAACAATATTCTATTTCTAAGTATTTCTAATATTTATTAAATATTATAATTTAATAAATATTTTTATCCCAACATTACATTATTATATTTAGATAATCTAACATAATAGTAAATAGCAAAAAAATGAAGCGAATTATTTTATCTCCTTCCAGAAGTCATGTAGCAAAGAGAGCCTATGACCACCACTAATCCCAACAACTATTCATAATCAGTTACAAATATATTACAATTGCTAGTGGATTGACATCTTCATTTCGAGTGATATATTTTAATATTATGGACTGTTAACAAGTGGCCATGGTATGTTCTCCCTTGCCGTGTGAGGATCCTTCCTTTGTAAATTAAAAGAAAGAAGATCGTAAATACATGAGTGAAAAGAATGAAATTTTTTAATATCGAAGTGTTTATAGTTAACTTATTTATAAGTTTGGAGTGAAGTCACAATATGCAAAACATTCCTTTTGTTGGTTTATTTAGGTGGAGCAATGCACTTTGAAACATTGTGGTTTTTATGGTCTTATTAGTCCTTGCCCCTTTGGGGATGGAGATACTATTGTAATTGTTTTTTAATGTGTTATTAGTGATGGAGATACTATTGTAATCGTTTTTAATGTGTTATTAGTGCACATGAGAATCAAGGAAGTCATTTTATCTTTTAATCAAAAGTTTTTTCATATTGGGATGAATATTTCTTCTTATCCAATGAAATATTTGACCATTTTATTTGGTTTCATATCGAAGCAAATAGAGGCAATATTTATGATATTTTTCATGATTTCAAGATCATTTCTTTAACATAAAGGTATTGCTAGCTTAATGTTAGCACTAGTTATTAAGCATTTAATGTTTAAGATATTATTAAGGCAGATATATCCTTACGTTTTGTTAATGAGTAGCGAGCATTAAAATTTCATTAACGAGTGGCAAGCATGAAAATACAAATAAGTGGCTTGCATCCACAAGTGGCCCGTGCAAGCGAAACAGGTGACTTGCATGAGGATGCAAGTGGCGAGCAGAGGTTTCAGCTATCAGGCGCATTGTGGCTCCCATGGAAATTCTTTGAAAATCTCATTGCCCAGGTTGCCCAAATGATACAATTTTTGAAAAACCCCAAAAGAAGCAATGGGGATAATGTAGATATTTGTGGCTTCAATGGGGAAGACCCATTAGAGTCTCCATGGCTAAGGATCTCAAGGAGAAGACCTCAACGAAGGAAAAAAAGCTCTCGCTCGACCGTAATGCCAATCATCATCTATCTACCCATCACACAGGCTCTCGCTCGGTCATAACACCAATTTCAAGAAGATTTGAACAAATATAGTTATTATGCCAACTTCAAGAAGATTTGAACAAATACAGTGATTAGAAGCCTGATCACTGCTACCCAAAAGATGATGTCCTAGCTTAGTAAGTTGTTTGTTGAAAATGGAAATAAGAAAAGATTCTAATTTAATTTTCCCTTGAATTAAATTAGAATAAAATTGTAATTCCACATCTCATGAAAACTTGTACGAGTTAAATAAGTTAATTAGACTTAATTGGTTCAGTTAATTCAAGTTGAGGGTCTAACTTGAGTCATGTAGAGGGTCTCCTACTTTATAGGAGCCTTAGTTGAGTTTATCTGAGTTAAATTCAGTTAAACTAGATCCAACTGATGGAGGAACTAGTGGATGTTAGATAGTGGGGTGTCACTTCGTGTGTTCAACCAGTTAATTGATGATTCGCTCATAAATAACTCATGCATGTCAGTTGTGAGAAATACCCAGTTGAGATTGGAGTTCAAGGGAAGTGTACTAGTAATTGTATAATCATCCAAATTGTACAATTGGTGCATGTAGTCAGAGGAACACCTTAGATGAATTGTGTATTTTTGGTTGGGAATTTCCCTAATTAATAGGGCCTAATTACCCAAGGAAATAGCATAAGGAAATAGGGATCCTGGAGGGCAGAAAATTGGTTAACTATTGGTCAAGGCTTGTCTAGGAAGTAGTGAGACATATAGAGAGTGTAGAAGTTTCTTAGGCTTGAGAAAAGCATTGTAATATTCTCATATTTTCTGACTTATGCAATATATAGATAGTAGGGTTTTTAGCTATGGCTTTCCCCAGGAAATCATTGTGTAATGTGTGATTAAAATTCTTGCTCGTTTATGCTTTGTGATTTCACGATTGTAATTGGTTTCTGCAATTGATAAAATAGTTTCAAGTCTATTGTTTTAGAATATTACAATTAGTAGTTTGAATCGACATGGATTTTCTACATGGTATCAGAACATGAATCACTATAGAAGAGAAGAATACGAGTTTGTTATGTTCAAGTGAATCGAATTTGCAGATCCATTATTAAGGACTAGTAGCAGGATCAAGATGTCGTTCTCTGGATTGAGACTTGAGTATGCCCTTGAGGGTAGCTTGAATTACATAGCTTAGAACGACAGGATGGAAGCAGTTTTGGAAGATAACGACCTAAGGAGTTCATAGACAGTGATATTCCTACGTCTGCACCAACTAATGCTCAAGATTTGGCGACCTGGAAGAAGAATGTAGCAAAGGCAAGAAGAATTCTAATGGAATGTGTTCAAGATCATATTGTATCAAACCTCCATGGAAAGGAAACTCAATATGCAAGGTGGAAGGCTTTAACATATTTGTTTCAGAACAACAGTGACCACAGGAAGTTGGCACGAAAGGACAAGCTCAGAAAAATCAAGATGGAGAAAGGTGACGCAATACCACAGTACTTGACAAAGTTCACCCAATCTCAGGATGAGCTTGGAAGTGTTGGTGTAACAATTGTTGAGGATTATATGGTGATACTAGAAATTCTAGGTCTTCCTAAGAGCTGGCACAACTACCTAGATTTGGTAAATGGGAGGGAGAAATTACCAGAGTGGGAGTGTTT
The DNA here is from genome assembly GCA_034641835.2 of Pinus albicaulis. NCBI lineage: Eukaryota > Viridiplantae > Streptophyta > Pinopsida > Pinales > Pinaceae > Pinus > Pinus albicaulis. The sequence continues at coordinate 82,980 of JAXQQM020079765.1, forward strand.
GTGGTTTGACTTGGTGCATGAAGAAATTAGGCGAAACACCAGAGATGGGACCTCATCCAAAAAAGTGGAAGAGAACTTTGCATTAGTCAACAAAGGAAATAAATCCAAGGGAAATAAGTCCCAAGGCAAGGAGGGAAAGAAGAAATACTTTTCCAACATTAAGTGCTTTCACTGTCCTGATTTGGGACACTATGCCACGAAGTGTCCACACAAGAAGGTCAGCAAGAAGCTAGAGGAGTGGTAGGTGAAGTTGTTTCTTCACAATTTGGGTTGGATTTCACCCTCATCGCATGCATGGTGTCATCGGTGATGGGTTCTTTGTGGTACCTAGATAATGGAGCCTCATTCCATATGACTGGAAACAAATATTTCTTCAGCAACTTGGAGGAGAAGCAACTCTAGATGCACATCAAAATGGGAGATGATGCGAGGTATAGCACGACTGACATCGGTACTGTTACATTTCATAGGGAGTCTAGTTCTCCTCTCACATTAAAAGATGTCATGTATGTTCCTGGTTTGAAGAAGAATTTAGTTTCAGTTGCTATGTTGGAAGACCATGGCTATGATGTGATAAAGAAAAGGTGTTCCTTAGTTACATAGCCATGGGAAAAGTGAATAATATCAGGGTTTAAGTAAATAACCTTTTAAAATTGGATGTAGAATATTGTGTTACCTTGAGCACGAAAGTAGAGAAGGTGTCGAGCCGAGACATTGGTGAGTTATGGCATAGAATATTTTTCCATCTACACCACAAAGCTTTGAATATCATGCAATAGATTTCTACAGGACTTCCCAAGGGTGCACTTGAGTAGCGTGATACACAAAAAGGGTGTACATTAGGGAAGTACACCAAAGCCACCTTTCATGATAAGGATATTTGAGTGCAAGTGATCCTTGAAAGAGCTCACTTAGATGTGTGTGGACCGTTCTCGATAGCCTCCATGGAAAAACACTGGTATTATGTGATTTTGTAGATGATTTTTCACGCAAGTGTTGGATATTATTCATGTATAAGAAAGACCATACATTCTCAAAATTTTGTGAGTTCAAAGCACTCATCGAGAAATACACAGGCAAGAAAGTGAAGGCTCTCAGGAGCAACAATGATTGAGAATATGTGTCGAATGAATTCAAGAATTTATGTTCTTCATAAGGCATTTGATGGGAATTGATAGTGTTGGTGTATGGATATGAACAAGATTCAATCATTTTTCCACATAAATTATAAACCCGAGGGCGTTAGTTATTTCAAGACTAACGAAAAATTATATGCAGATACAAACAAATGGTCCGCTGTAGATCATAGGCTTAATCTATAACACAAATACCATTGTAACAGCAATAAATGAACTACAGAAATAAAAAGCATCCACAACAATTAACGCGACTGTAACAGCAATTAAAGAATCACACAAAACACAATATTGCAAGAAAATAAAGAAGAACGCAACACCTGATCACAAGAGTGGGCCCAACTCTTGGATCAGGGCTGCGGAAACTCAAAGATTACAAGAGAAACAACAAGCTATTGTATATTCAATTAATAATAGAAAGATTAATTGCAAAAATCTGTGTATATCTAAGGGTCTCCTGATTCACAGCCCGTAGGCTCCTTTATACCATAGTCTTAAAACCCCCAATTCCTCCCAACGACTCCATTGTTACAAAAATACATATTATTACAACGACAACTGGATTGCCCAACAAGAAACCGTAATAAAGCCAAAGATAGTGTTGATATACCCATGGTTGTCACGCTGTAGCAGAAAATAAGGGAGATGCTGGAAATGATGGGATGTGCCTTGACTTGCAGCCGCGATGCACCTGTTGTAGCCAAATCTAAAGAAATATAGGAGTTAATACGTAAAAAGGTAAAACCTCCATGACAAGTACGTCATTAATCAAATATCCCATAAAATGTAGAAAGAAGGGTTTTACCTCATGCTTTTAAGATAAATAATGGCACAAAGAGATAGAAAGGTAGGGTAAAAATGAGAGAAGAAAGAATAAAAATCCGGTGCCCAAAATCTCCCCCCAACTGGTCTATCTACATGTCCTCATATAGCTCATCGTCTCCTCAGGTCCGGATTGGACTGACTGTGATCAGTATGAAGTTGTGTGAGGTCGTATTCTACAGCCATCTCTGTTCCTGGTGGCTTATATCCTTCTGTCAAAACAACATATTTCCACCAGTCGGGTTCAACGTTATAAGCAGGAGTATATTGTTCAGTTGGTAGCCATAAAAGGGGAAATCGAAATCTCAATCCCATCCATCTAACCCCACAGGTATGAATACATGCCACAAAACGTGACATTATTTCTAGGGCACGTGCAAAGTTAGGTGCCCCAAATGGTTATCTTCCCCTGACGGCTAAAGAAGACAACATCCATCTTTTCTGACAACTATCCAGGGCTTCCTTGCGCAATATTGTAATCTGGCCGACACATAGGTCAGCACACCACTTCAGAGTTACTGTCATGTGTTCCTTACGACCCTTAATCTTTAGAAAGGTATAATTCTTATTGTAAATATTCGCAGACTCACCATGCTCTCTTCTCACCATTAATGGCTTTCCGGATTGATTTTCTTCAAATGTATCCCAGACCTTTCTCCATTTAATTTGATTGATGGTATAGGAGGTGAAAGCCCTTAAGTGGATGTCCCCCACGAATGGAATGGGGTTAAAGGACTGATCATGCTTTAAATAATACCCATGCATGTAGAGCTCACACATTAAGTGTTGTCCTATAACATCATGAATTTTCAAAATACGAAGAAATTGAATGGGGTCCTCAATTTCGTACCAAATCTCCTTATATATACTTTCAAGACAAAAGAAAAGAAATTGTTTATGAAGGAATAAGGCATAGCTATGTGCAGGAGGTTTGCAGGCCATTACCTGCTGTGCTAGGGAGAACATCTTCTCCTTATCTATCTTTAGCAACTGAACTTGTTCTTCCAACTCTTCTATCATAGCCTTCTGTTTGGCCTGCTTCAGCCAAGCCTTGTATAACTGATCTATGTACCTTGTAATGACTCCAACAGCTTGTTCTTGAACCCTAGCTATTTCTTTCTTGTGGTCGCTCGTTGTAGACTATCATTTTTGAATTTCAGCGGCCAATACAAATTCCCGACTGTCAAATAATTCTTCGATTGGGCCAGTCTGGGTAGCCGAAGTGGAGACTTCAATCTTTGGCTTTATTGCCCTCCATTTTTAGATTTTTACCTTCCTTTTTAAACGTGAAACTTGCTTCTTCAAACTCTGAACCTCTCTTTTCAGTCTCATGGTTTCACTGAATTGCAGCTGGTACCTCTTTTTGAGAGGTAACCTTCTTTTCTCGCACTGTTCGAACCATTCCTGTTTCACAGTGAATTCAGGTTCTGGACCTATGACAGGCTTAGAAGGCGGCAGAATGCTACCAGCATCTTCTCCAGATTCTTTCGTCAAACCCTCTTAGCCGGGCCCTTGACCCATAGGTCCTTCTTCTTCTACATTCCTTTCAGAAACTTCTGATGTTTGGCCAGAAAATTCATTGACCCCTCTGTGTTTTGATGTTTCTACAGAAACTGTGTCTTCCTGGTGAACCTCCAATTGTTCCAGTTCAGTAGTGTCTGGGCCAACCTTGGCCATGTCAACAGATTTTAATACCAGGGGAATAGCGACTTCTTCCACTAACCGTTTGGCCGAGCGAAATCCCCTCGCCCTTGGGCATCAGAGACTGGAACATAGAACAGGGAATAGAACCCTCATCATCATTCTTGGATTGGACTGGGACTTCATGCATTACTACCTCAACCGGAGTCAATGCTGGTTCTTATGGAGCAGCATTGATTCCGTGGCTCAATTCCCTTCTTTCCTCATGCCCTTTTCTTATCACTTCTTCTTCATGGGTCGATACTGGTTTTTGTGGAACAGTATCGACCACCTGAATCATTCCTTCTTTAGCCTCTTTTTCCCCGGGAATCACCTTCGTTTTCACAGTTGGTACCGATTCTTTAGGTTCAGCATCGATTCCGCAGGTTGACTCCTCCTATTCTACCCGAATTGGGGGTGGTTCTTGTGTAGCACCCCCAACTGTATCAACATCCATTTTGATCTGAGCAGGTGATGTTGTTTCTTGCGAAACATCATCACTTGCCATTTCTCTATCCACAATTCCATCCCTTTGTTCTTCATTGGAAAAGGTTGCTAACTATATCACAATATCAATTTCCTGCATAATGTCCATAATCCCTTCCTCTGTGGGTTCCTCGAGCGAAGCTGGTTCTTGTGTAGTAGCCTCGTCTGTGCCACTAATCAGCTCTTCCATTCTTATTTCCTCTTCCGTGGATTTTTCCAACGAGGCTGGTTCTTGTGTGACAACCTCGGCTGCGTTGCCGATTACTTCCTCCATACTCATTTCTTCAGGTTCCTCCTGATCAATCATCATCTCGTCTTCCTCAAGTTTTTCCTGATCAATCTCTTTTTCCATTTCCTCGGTTTCCTCTTGATCAATTTCCTATGAAGGTTCTTCTTCCACCCAACCAGCCAGAGAGGATGGCTCTTCTTCTCTAGCAGTAATCATAGTTGATACCGCTCCTTCTGAGGATCCGCAGAGATCCACCCAAGAAACCCACAGCCTGCCTATTGCATGCACGACCAATAATCACACCAATATATGGTTAGAAAGTACTACCATCATCTGGCAGGAGCGTCGAGAAGACTGTGCCATATGCTGCAGTTGTTTCAATAGAAAAAATGGCATTTTTAGGGCATGCACCTGATTCTGTGGAAATTAGAGGTGCATTAGAATTGTAAAGTGATAGTTGAAAAGAGCTGAGGCCCGAACCTCATAGGTAATGTATTTAATTACGAAACCTGCAACTTCTTTCCAAGGATATGGTACATTTCTGCGCCCGTATTCCCTGCCCAATTGAACTACACTTTCTCCTTCTTGCAAAAACAATTCGGGAAACTTCGGGAGAGAAACCTTCTGAGCAAACCATTGTTGCCTGTGCTATCTCAGCCCGCTAACCTCTGCAATTACTTCCTCTATAACAGGAACTTCCAAACCTCTAACCCACGAATGATTCTCCTCTAAATTGAGTGTGAATTCCATTGTGATACCTCCATCGAATCCCTATAATCTGTCAAAGTAGATATCCCATCCTGCGTCGACAAAAACTTGCCAAACCTCTGGATTACTGCGAACTGAAACTGTGTTTTCATGCTCATGTCGCACAACCAGCCCACCCATACTATGGAGACTTGCAGCAGCACTTCCTGTAGCAGCAGATCGTTGGGCAAGGTGGTGGGTACCGAATTCGGAGGAACAACATAGTGAAAATGGACAGGTGGTAACGGTAAATACGGTTGGTAATTCTTGAAAATCGAGAAAAATCATAAAAGGGTATTGTAAGTGTGGTAGAATAGAGATAATAATTACTCGTACAGGGTGGATGAGACATTTTGTGAATCCCAATAGGATTTAAATGATGATACCACATATTGATGTGATTTGTAAGGTGTACCATGAGCGCGATGTCATTCTTAACTTATGGGGTAATTATTACACCGTCCTTGGCATGATGACCACCCCACACCCCCCCCCCCCGACTTAAATTTTTGACGTCCGTGGCATTAAAATCTTCACATGGGATATTTGATTAAATCAGTAAAAGTCACATGGAGGCGTACATGATGGCCTACCTGGATGATGGGATGGTTGGTAGGATGGTGGCGGAGTAATGATGTGGATGGTGTAACAGCATCGAAGTAACAACATCGGTGTAATAGCATCCGGTGTAATAACAGCAGAGTAACAACACCAGTGTAACAACATTGGTGTAACAGCATCTAGTGTAATAGCAGCGGAGTAACAACATCGGTGTAATAGCAATAGAGTAACAACATCGGTGTAACAACGTCGGTGTAACAACATTGGTGTAACAACATCCAGTGTAACAACATCGGGTGTAACATCAGTGGAGTAATAGCATCGGTGTAACAGCAACCAAGTAACAACATCCGGTGTAGCAGCATTGGAGTAGCAACAACCAAGTAACAACAACATGAGTAGCAGAAACCGAGTAACAACATCCGGTGTAGCAACATCAGAGTAGCAGCAAAGTAACAACAACATGAGTAGCAGCAATCGAGTAATAGCATTCGGTGTAGCAGCATCAGAGTAGCAGCAACCGAGTAACAGCATTCGGTGTAGCAGCATCAAAGTAGCAGCAACCAAGTAACAACACCATGAGTAGCAGCAACCGAGTAAAAACATCTGGTGTAGCAGCAATCGAGTAACAGAAACATGAAAATTCCTTGATTTTTACTCCTTAGTCGTAGCTCCTGCAAAAAGACAAGAAAATAGAATAGAATTCTTTATTTATTTATATGTTTTTTTTTTTTTTTACAACAAGGGTGCAGAGGAAAGATTCTCTGCACTGATAAACTTCAAACCAGATTTCTCGGAGATTTGTTTAATAAAATCATCCTTAGAGGCCAGCCTATGGTATAGTCTCAAGCGATGTCCCTTGACTATAAAGGAAGTACGTGTATCGTCAATTGTGACTAGCCTGACTGTTCCATTATCAAATACAACATTCACCTCATAAGGTCCCATCCACTGAGTGCAAAGCTTTCCCTTAAAATCCTCAAAACAAGAGTCATAAAGTAGTGCCTAATCTCCTCTTTGAAACACCTTGTTTTTGATAAACTTATCGTTCCATTTCGTTCTCTGCTGCTGAATAGCAGTAGTTCGCTGGAAATCCATTGAACATATTTCATCAAGTTCATTAAGTTGAGCCAATCGGTGTTTCTGGGCATCTGATAGATCTCAACCAACTTCCAGAGCTGTTTTGAGCGTCCTTATTTCAAATTCAATTGGAAACAACGGGGATTTCCCATAAACCAAATCGAATGGTGAAAACCCGGTTGTATTCCGCCATGTTGTTCTGTATGCCCATAGAGCCTCTGGAAGTTTCTGAGCCCAATCCTGGCGATGGTATGCCACAGTTTTTGTCAAAATATTTTCTAATATCTTATTTGTGCTTTCCACTTGTCTATTCGCCTGGGGATGGTATGGAGATGTCACTCTGTGCTTGACCCCATATTTTTGCATAAGCTTTGCTATCTTGTGTGATGTGAATTGTGCTCCTCCATCTGAAACAACCTCTCTTGGAGTATCATACCAAGAAAAAATTTATTCAAATAGAAAATATAAGACTACCTGCTCTGTTGCTTTCCCAATCGCTTTGGCTTCCACCCACTTAGTGACGTAATCAGTATAGACCAAGATGTGGACTTTCTTTTGGGAGGGTGGGTTAAAGGGTCCAACGAAGTCAATAGCCCATTTCTCAAAAGGCTCGAGAACTAGTTGTTCTTGCAAAGGCATTTCATCTGCTCTATCGGGTTTCCCCATACGTTGGCAAATATCACACCTCCTGACATAATTCTGAGCATCAAGAAAAATGGAAGGCTAGTCATATCCCATTTGTAGCACCTTATGGCCTGTTCTTTTGTCTGCGAAATGCCCTCCACAAGGGCCATCATGGACAGCTTTCAATATTTCATAGATATCATCTTCAGACACATAGTGTCGAATCTGCTTATCTACTCCTGTATGAAAAAGGTACCCTGCCATCCAAGAATATCGGGCACTATGATGAATAATCTTTCGTTGTTCCCTATATGACAAATGATGAGGCACTTTCTGTGTAGCAAGATAGTTAGCAATATCTTCATACCACGAAGGTTTAGTAGAGACTGTAAAAAGATGTTCATCAGGGAAACTGTCTTCTATTGGTGTGCATTCATCATTGTTATTCATTCTAGATAGGAAATCAACTACTACATTATCTTTTCTTGGCTTATCTACTATTGTAATATCAAATTCTTGAAGAAATAGTAACCATCTCGTAATACGGACACGAGTAATGGGTTTATTCATCAAATACCTGATTGTTGCATGATCAGTATGGAAAATAATAGAGTACCCGGTGATGTAGTGCCGGAACTTATTGATATCGTAAATGACATTTAAGAATTCTTTTTATGTCACCGTATAGTTTAATTCAACAAGAATTAGATTTTTGTTGACGTAATAAATTGCATACTATGTTTTTTCTACCTGTTGTCCTAACACAACCCCTACTGCTATCTAAGAAGCATCAGTATGTATGTGAAATGGTAATGCCCAATTAGGTCCTCGAAGGATTGGGGCCATGCACACTAGCCCTTTAATTTTCATGAAGGTTGTCTCGCAATCTTCGGTCCACAAAAATTCTGCATCTTTTGTTAGAAATTGAAATAGTGGATGTGCTATTTTAGAAAATTTTTCTATAAAGCGCCTATAATAACCAGCACAACCAATAAAGCTACGTATCTGTGTGGGTGTTTTGGGTACCAGAAAATGTAATATTACCTCTACTTTAGCTGGATCAACTTGAATTCCAGCGGCTAAGAGCAAATGTCCCAATACTACTCCTTCTTCCCTCATCATATGGCATTTGACTGTACTCAATGATATATGGGTTTGTTTACATTTGAGTACCTTCTCCAAATTTTTCAATCCCTCAAATGAATTCCCATATGGAGTAAAATCATCCATATAGATTTCGACACTATCATCAACCAAATCAGAAAAAATTCCCAAGATTGCCCTCTGGAAGGTAGCAGGAGCATTACATAGGCCAAATGGAAGGACCCTATATGCAAAGGTTCCCCATGGGCATGTGAAGTTGTCTTATCCTGGTCTTCTAGGGAAATCTGGATCTAGTTATATCCGCTGAATCTGTCTAGGAAGGAAAAGAACTTCTTTCCAACCAAGGTGTCCAGGATTTTGGTCAATGAATGGCAAAGGAAAATGGTCTTTTTGTGTTTCCTTATTTAATTCCCTGTAATCGTCACAGATCCGCCGTTTACCATTCTTTTTGGGAACGATAACTAGTGGGGATACCCATTGTCTATATGAGATGGGATAAATGAATCCTATATCCAACAACTTTTGTAATTCTTCTTTAACAATATTTTTGAGAGCAGGATTCATCCTCCGTTGAGGCTGTCTTACAGGGTGGCAATCTTCCTTAATGTAAATATGATGAGTGCATAGGCTAGCAGGGATACCCTTCATGTCGGTATAATCCCAGGAAAAATCTTCTTGATGTTATTAAAGGACTTTCAAAAGTTGTTTGGTCTGGGATTCAAACAGGTTCGGGTTGATATTAAGTGTTTTCCATGGTTCAATCTCGATTGGAGTACTATCATGGAATGGGGTTACAGGAATGTCTTCTATGTCATCTTCTAGTTCAATGTTTTCCTGTGTCTCACAGCTCATAGAAAATTCTAGAATATATTGAGTTCGGTTAGGAACATAACTGGAACCATTAATGAAGGCGTTAATGGCATCATCTTCAGTCTCTGTTTTAAATCGAAGGGACTGGCCAATAGTGAGAACTGGTCTAACATCTTCATTTTCAGGTTCAAGCTCTTCTGTAGGTAGAGGTTTCTGACTGGTTGATGATTTTTCATATGGGCTTGGTTTCGCAGGAGAATAAATCTTGAGGTCCTTCATAACTGTCCCATTTGATATGATCATATGTCCAGACCGACATCCTATGTAGGCATCTGCAGTTGCCAACCAAGGTCTTCCTAGGATCAATGGGTGACCACCTACTGAAGATCGAGTCTGCAATATAAGGAGGTCCACAAGGTAATGCCATGAGTATACTGAACTGATCACATCCTCCAATTCCCTACTGGTTTAATTATGGATCTGTCTGCAAGTTCCAGGATAGTAGGGGTTGGTTTAATGTTTCCAAGGCCTAATGTGTTCATTGTTTCAACAACGATAATGTTAATGACTACTCCCAAATCCACCAGTACATTTGGGATTTCAATCCCATTAATTTGTACTGTTAGAATCAGGTTCCCAGGATCTCCGTATTTTATAGGCATGATCTTTCCTAACATGATATCGGATAGTCTGCCCATTACATGCACAATTAATGGATCCTTAGGTTTTCTACCCGGTTTCTTTGAGCAGTATTCTTTCAGAGTTTTTGGATAAATAGGTACATCCCTCATAGCTTGTAAAAGTGGTATTTTAACAAAAAGATTCTGTAGTTACCCTAGAAAATCAAATTCTTCTTGAGGGTTTGGTTTGCTCAAGGTCAATCTTTCAAGATATGGGGGAAATGTTAAATGACCTTGATTAGGAACAACTTGGGGAGGTGTCTGGTTTATTACGTTTTGATCTGAATTATCCCTCACTATTTTTTGTTCTGGTTCTATATCTTCACCATCAAGTTGTTCTGTAATAATGGGTGAAGTAGGTGCATTTACTACCTGGCCAGACCATAGATTTATCTCATTGAGCCCTGCAGTATAAATGTTATAGGATGGAAGGTTCAGAGTATCTGTTTGTTGTACCCCTTTATTATTCAGATTTGGGTTGGGCTGGAGAGGAAGCTGAGGTCTAATGGCTGGGTTTCCTGGGGGCACATTGGAAGGCAAATGAAGTTTTTGTTGAGGCATAGGTTGAGGAAACTGTCCAGTGGGAGGGGATCCACGCCAAGTCTGATTCCATGAAGGATTTGGATTGGCTTGAGGAACCCATTGCTGCCAAGGGGGATACTGGTATTAAGGCCACATGGCTGAAAATGGTGCAAATTGGGGACCCATACTAAAATTATGAAAATACTGGGATGGGTCCTGAAACATACCTGGATTCACCCCCGGTGGTCGAGGTTTCCATGGCTTCTTCTGCCCCATGAAATATAGCTAGTCCATTGTGCTTTCCTCGCTTGCTCCTTGGAAAACCGCTTTCAGCCTGGGCAAGGAAGGACATGCACTGGTCGCGTGAGTCTGTTCGTAGATTGCACAGGCTTCCACTGTGTTCAGCGGACATTCCTTCAAAGGGTGTTTCTTCCTGCATTGAGGGCAAAATATGGCCATTGTTTTTTCTAGCTCCATTTGCTTCTGTTTTGCCTGTAGAGTGTCCATTTGGGCTGATAGCGTACTCAGGATATAGGTCCTCAAATTATCTAATAGATTCCCAATCTCTACTTTTGTGACCCCTCCACTGGAGGTCTTTAATAACCGAATACCCTGCCCACTTCTTACAGCCCCCATTGAACATTTGATGCAGTAATCACAGATAGTTTCAAAGTTTTCTTTTGAAATATCTCCTTTGCCCACTATATTCAGGATTTGCAAAGAGTCTTCCCTAAGTGCTCTGAGAAGAATGATCTTTAGAATTTCCTTATCCAAGTCACTATGTTCAGACCTTTATAATATGTATTTAAATCGTTCTACATAATCCTCCTTATTTTCATCTTCCTTCTGTGCAAATTTAAATATTTCCTCCTTGATGTCACGAGAATTACAATAATCTTGGTATTTCTCCAAGAAGCTTTTCTTCATTTCTTCCCATGAAGTAATCGTGCTTCCCCCTAAACCCATAAACCATCTCAGGGATGTCCCTTTTAGGGTAGCAGGGAATATTTTCAATTTCTGAGCATCGTCATATAGTCGTGTCCTCTAAAAGAAATATCAAATTCAAAGAGGAATGTATCAGGGTCTTCCAAACAGATCCCATGAAAACTAGGCAAGGTGGTCAAAGGTATGGGTCTCATTGGTGCATCACCTGTAATGTTTCCTATAGGAAAATCAATGGAGGAACTTACAGGTGCCATAAATATTTTCCAATACTCACTTGGAATTTCGATCGGTTTCGCAGCCAGTATCTGGAGTGATTCAACCGAAGGTGGTCGCACCGCACTCCCCTAGTCCCCTGGTGACTCAAAGTCCTTCAAAAATTCCTTTACTGGATCAGAGTCTCTTAACTCAACAATGGGAATTTTCACAGCGCTGCTTTGGTCTCTTGGGGACGAAAACCTTTTTGAGGTTCTTCTTCCCAATTAGGGTTGCTCAATTCTTCTGATCCCTTACTTGCCACTTCTTCCCCTTTTGTTGTTGATAAGGATTTCTCTTCCACTGGTACCTGTTTATTAAATATTTTGCTAAATAAAGAACATCTTCTGGTACCGTGGATGGCACTGTTTGTTCCACAGACGTCCCTTCGGACTTTGTTTGAACCCTAACCCTAGCAACAACACGAGATGATGCCTCAGATCTAGATTTTTCAATAATTTCCTGAATATACGTCTTCCTTCCCAAATCCTTCCCTTTATTTGGGGGTCTTCCTCTACCCCTCTTGTTCAGATCTTTGTTCATACAAATTGTGGAGAGGGTTCAATAAAGAAAATCAATCAATAGCTCAGGACCCGAAGTAGGACTGATAAGTTCCTCCCCGGGACAAGAGAAGATATTCATATGAAATGAAACAAAATAATAAAAGAAAAGAAATCAGAGTTCAGGACCTGGAGCAGAGTAATAACATACCCTCCCCAAGACGAGAAATTGGCCCTAGAAAGAAAAACAAGAAATAATAAAAAAACAAGAAATAAAAATTGGTCTATGCCCAGGAATTAGGGCAAGGTTTTACAAAACACCTTCCCCAAGACAAGGGTTTAATTTTTACAGAAAACAAAATGATACAAGAAACAAGAAAGAAGGAAAGAAAAAATAAAATACAAGGCACTTACGCTCAAGACTTGAAGCTGGGCAATAGATTCCCACCTCAAGATGAGAGATCGACTCTGAGATCTGCTGCAGATTCTGTTCTTGCGCCTATTATCCTTCCCTGGAAACAACACCAAAATGTTGGTGTCTAGATATGAACAAGATTCAATCCTTTTTCCACATAAATTATCAACCTGAGGGCGTTAGTTATTTCAAGACTAACAGCAAAGTATATGTAGATACAAGCACATGGTCCGCTGTAGATCACAAGTTTAATCTATAACACAAATACCATTGTAACAACAATAAATGAACCGCAGAAATAAAAATCATCCATAGCAATTAACGCGACTGTAACAACAATTAAAGAATCACACAAAACACAGTACTGCAAGAAAATAAAGAAGAACGCAGCACCTGATCACAAGAGTGGGCCCAACTCTTGGATCAGGGCTACGGAAACTCAAATATTACAGGAGAAAAAACAAGCTACTGTATATTCAATTAATAATAGAAAGATTAATTACAAAAATCTGTGTATATCTAAGGGTTTCCCAATTCACAACCCGTAGGCTCCTTTATACCATAGTCCTGAAATCCCCAATTCCTCCCAACGACTCCATTGTTACAAAAATACATATTGTTACAACGACAAACGGATTGCCCAACAAGAAACCGTAAGAAAGCCAAAGATAGCATTGATACACCCATGGATGTCACGCCGTAGCAACAAATAAGGGAGATACTGGAAATGATGGTTTGTGCCTTGACTTGCGGTCGCGACGCGCCTATTGTAGCCAAATCTGAAGAAATATAGGATTTAATACGTAAAAAGGTAAAATCTCCATGACAAGTACGCCATTAATCAAATATCCCATAAAATATAGGAAGAAGGGTTTTACCTCATGCTTTTAAGATAAATAATGGCACAAAGAGATAGAAAGGTAGGGTAAAAATGAGAGAAGAAAGTATACAAATCCGGTGCCCAACAGATAGCACCTCATAACCCACAGTAGAATGGGGTTTCAGAAAGAAATAACAAAACTATTGTGAGAGTTGCATGAGTGATGTTACGTGATCAGGGCTTACCTTTTCACTTGTGGGTTGAAGCATGCAACACAATAGTATTTGTGCAGAACAAAAGTCCCCATTGGATTATTGGGATGATAACACTAGAGGAATATTTTTTAGGTAAGAAACCAAAGGTGGTGTACTTCATAATCTTTAGTTCATTATTTTATTGTCATGTTTCCAAGGATGCACAAAAAAAAACTAGAACCAACAGCCAAGTTGGGAATATTTGTGGGGTACACTTATACACCTCACAACTATCGAGTGTACCTGCCATCTCACAGGATGACATTTGTTTGTAGAGATGAAAATTTTGATGAAGAGAAGGCCATGTGAATTTCCCTTCAAAGGGAGCTTCAGTTGCATGTAGTTGAGGAGCTCTTAGCTCCAAAAGAAGAGCCCCAAGATGTGGAGCAACCACAAGAAGAGGAGTAGAGAGTGGAAGCATCCACTCATGTGGAGACATCCAGAGATGGAAGGAAGCACACCAGAGAGGATGAAAGGCTGATGCATGATGCTAAAGATAATGTGGGAGAACCCACATCACTACGTAGGCATATGAGGTCCCTAGAGTTGTACATTGGCTACATGGATCTTATGAGCGAGAGTGTAGAGATTGAGCCATCCTCATTTGAGGAAGCAATGAAACAACCAGTATGGGTTGATGCCATGGTAGAGGAGTATGAAATTATTATCAGGAACAGTGCATGGGAAGTTGTCCCAAGACAACAGGACAAGTCAATGGTAGGATCCAGTTGGATCTACAAGGTGAAGTAAGAAGAAGACGAGAGTATTGAGAAATAGAAGGCCATATTTGTGGCCAAGGGGTTCTTTTAGGTGGAGGGATTGATTACGAAGAGACTGTTGCTCCAGTAGCGAGGTACTCTTCAATCATATATAGTCTAGCACTTCCAATGCATATGGGATGGAAGATACATCAGATGGATGTAAAGACAACTTTCGTCAATGGAGTGATTGAGGAAGAGGTGTACATAGAGAAGCCAAAAATATTTGAGACCTTCGACAGAGAGTCGCATGTGTGAAGACTCAAGCGAGTGTTGTATGGAATAAAACAAGCACCTCATGCTTGGTACACCAAGATCAACAACTATTTCATCGGTTTGGACTTCACAAAAAGCGAAGCATGTGCGAACCTTTACCATATTGTGGTCGAAGGTAAATTATTGATTATATTATTATATGTCAATGATTTAATTCTAACAGTTGATGAGCAGCTCATACAATCTTGCAAAGAAGAATTGGAAAGATAATTTGAGATGAAATACATGGGGCTCTTATATTATTTCCTTGGTTTGAAAATTTGGCAAAGAGATGGGGAACTGTTTGTCTCTCGGGGAAAGTATGTCAACGAGATACTAGAGAGGTTTCACATGGAGAGAAACAAACTCGTGGAGATTCCTCTAGCAAGAAATTGGAGGAAGAAAGATTCTACTTCAGGCAAAGTGGTAGAAGCTACCATTTATAGACAGCTTTTGGGTTCGCTTATGTACTTGGTGAACACACAATTGGACATGTGTTATACAATTAACCACCTTAGTCAAGCAATGGTTAAGCCAACCAAGCTTTATTGGAAGGAAACCAAACATGTGGTGAGATACCTCAAATGCACCACTAAATTTGGTCTTTGGTACAGGCAGACAGAGGGAGTGAAGCTTCAAGGCTTCATAGATGCAGATTGGGTAAGTGGTCCATCCGATAGGAAGAGCACACCAGGGGGCATCTTCAGTATTGGGTCAGCAACAATTTCTTGGTACAACAGGAAGCAGAGATCAGTAGCACTTAGTTCAACATAAGTAGAGTACATGGCTCCTAGTCAAGCAGCTTGTGAGGCTATTTGGATGAGGAATATCCTTGTTGGGTTGTTTGGTCAACAGATGGATCCTATAGTGATTTATTGTGACAACCAGAGTTGCATCAAACTCTCGGTTAATCTAGTTTTTCATGATAAGTCCAAGCATATCGACACCCAGTACCACCATATAAGAGATTGTGTGCATAGGCGGATCATGGCTAGAGTACATTCCTTAAGAGGAACAAGATGAAAAAATATTGACTAAGGCACTATCAAGAGGAAAATTCGAGTTCCATAGAGGAAATATTGGGGTATTAGATAATCCCTTTCTTGTTGAGAGGGAGTGTTGAAAATGGCAATAAGAAAATAATTTTATTTAATTTTCACTTGAATTAAATTATTCCACATCTCATGACAACTTGTACAAGTTAACTAAGTTAATTAGACTTAGTTGGTTCATTTAATTCGAGTTGATGGTCTAACTTGAGTCATGTAGAGTGTCTCCTACTTTATAGGAGCCCTGGTTGAGTTTATTTGAGTTAAAGTTTGTTAAAATAGTTCCAGTTGATGGAGGAACTAGTAGGAGGTTAGATAGTGGGGTGTCACTTCATGTGTTCAACCAGTTAACTGATGATTAGCTCATAAATAAATCATGCATGTCAGTTCTAAGAATGACCCAGTTGAGATTGGAGTTCAAGGATAGTGTATTATCAACTGTATAATCATCCAAATTATACAGTTGGTGCATGAAGTCAGAGGAAGGCCTTAGATGAATCACATATTTGTGGTTGGGAATTTCCCTAATAAATAGGGACTAATTACCCAAGGAAAAAACACAAGGAAATAGGGATGCTGGAGGGAAAAAAATTGGTTAATTATTAACCAAGGCTTGACTAGGAAGCAATGAGATAGATAGAGATAGTGCAGAGGTTTCTCAAGCTTGAGAACAGCATTGTAATCTTCTCATATTTTCTTACTTATGCATTATACAGATAGCATGCTTTTTAGTTGTGGATTTCCCTAGGAAATCATTATGTAATTTGTGATTGAAATTCTTTCTCATTTATGCTTTGTGATTTTTCAATCGTAATTGATTTATACAATTGGTAGATTACATTCAAGTCTATTGTTTTAGCATATTACAATTAGCAGTTTGAATCTACGTGGATTTTATACATTGTTGAAGCATTTGATTTTTTCGATGAACCAACTTTCCTTTACATGGAAAAGGATGGCCCATGTAACAAGGCTTCTTCTAGAAGGAACTATTTGAACCAGTGGCAGGGATGGCCCATCTAACCGGGCTTCTGTTGGAAATGTTTTCATTGATGGCAAAGGAGATGGAAAAGAGAGAAGCAAAGTGGCAGAGAGGTGGCAGAGGCAGCAGAGAGGTAGCAAAGGCAGGCAACAGTGAACTGAAGCAGAGAGCTATTCAAGGTGTAGAGTAGTGAAGAAGAAGTTTAAATGGGTCTATGATGCTGTAGTGTGGAATTATGCGGTGTGGTGTGAGTCGATCAAGTTTTAAAAAATAGTGTTGAATAAATAAACTTTGTGGCAAGGTTTTTGTGGTGTTCTACAGATAATTGAAGAAAATCCATATCCTGTTCAGAGGCAGAGTTAGAGAAGGGCTATTGATTGTGAGAATATGGGTAAAACCCTGTGTTAAAGACTTAATATGTGAGATGTATGCTTGAGGACTGTTCTAAATCTCTGTGTGAATTTTATATGTATTCTTGATCTGATACTGGAGGAGGAATGGTTGAGTTCTATGGGCAAGTTGTGAACTTTGCGCTATTGGTTACATTAGTGGTTATGTGTGGAAAGAATTGGTTAAATGAGCCTTTTAGGAATTCATTTGGTATAATTGTGAGGCTTGGTAAGGAAATCTTGAACAATATCAATTTGGGCAAATCTATATTGATTTTATAGGGAGTCATCATACAGAATTTATTGGTTGTTGGACGCGTTAATTGGTGTGGAGTCTACAGTTTGTGCTTTGGAGGAAAGCGCTTTTGAAAAGCTTCATCCTGTTAATTGAAGCCCAGTCTTTGGTTATTTAGAATCTTTTAATTCCGCTCACAAGTCCATAAGAATCGAGCCTATTCTTTTATTGAAATAATTAGATTCGATTCATTTTATTGAGTTATGACAGCAGGGACCAGTCGAATATATGTTCGGGTGGTGAATTGCCCACACGAAGAATTTCATAGAATCCATGCACTTTATCCTTGTGAACGGCAATTTGAGTCGAGGCGTCGGAGCGTTGTCAAATAGTAAGGTACCGTGGAGAAGTTAAACTCTGTGTTACCTAGAACAAGCAAGAAGTTGGAGTTTAGAATGAAGTTAAGAAACGAAGCAGAACCATAAAGGAGAGGCGGAACTGTGAGGAACAATGAAAGTGGGATTCAGAACCAGCTTGTGGGTTTCGCGCAATTCATAAGTGGTAAGCTGATTTTGAAATAAAAACGTGATTCCACAGACTGGACGACGTGTGTCCAAAGGCGATTTGTAAAAACCACTTACATCGCGTGGTTTCTGAGAATTAACGGCCGTGCACCTAAATTGTGCGATAACGCGCAATGATCGTTGGATTGTCCAAGACAACGTGACACTCCATCAGCCGTCGGATGTGTGTGGTGTGTTAATTGGTGGGCCCGAATAAATATCTATATGGGTGCTGGCATTTTAATGTCGTGAAGACTTACGTTGTGTTGCATGGGCCCAAGTAGTGGTTTAATGTTGGTGGTTGGTTTTATTTGAATTCTGGGTTATATATATATGGCGGACATTCATATCTGGTGGATTTTTAATTAATTAGCACTTGGGTTTTAATTCTAAGTCCAAGGTTCATTGATGTTTCTTTAACATTGAGTTGTGGAGTATATATATATAAGTGGTGATGCCTGGGTTGTGATGGTCAAGTCGTGACTAATTCCCACGAGAGGAGGTGGCTATGTATGCAATTACACGTAGTGGGACCAAAGTTCATTCTTTGGTAATAAAAATAATGAATTGAACTATGAGAGGAACCTTGGATGAGGCAGAGACTATATAGTAGTGTTGGAAAAGAATATGAAGGGTTTTATGGTAAGACTATTCAAAGGGCGCATTTAATTTGGAAATGAATTAAAGGTGTGGACTTTGGAACAAGTGGGTTCTAACATATGATTTCATAATCATATATAAAAGGAAGAGAATTCTCCATATAGAGAAAGTCCCAATATATATATGTATGGTTGTGGAATTAAACGATATATATGTTTGATTAGAGCTGTGGGCCCAGATGTGAAATACTATCATATGGTGGGCTGTTAAAGTGTTAACCCACATGAAGATTGATATCCGATATAATACATGCTACCGGACCATAGAGTTATAATGTGGCTTTATATAAAGTCATATATGCGTAATGGAGATACTTTGGGTTTAAAACAAGCGAAATATTATAAGGTGGGACCCTCATGAATCACATCGGAGTTAAAGCGGAACATCGGAACATACCATCGAAGGATGCGATTGCGATTAATTGCATCGGAACATTTGCAAAGGAACCAATCGCATCGGAGTTAAAGCGGAACATCGAAACATACCATCAAAAGTTACGATTGCGATTAATCGCATCAGAACCATCATTAGAGAAATTTGAATCTGGGTTGATTGTTTGGGTTTATAACCATTGGTTAATTCATCGCATCGGCAAATAGATAAGTTAGATATTGTGGGCCCGAATACAATAAGTCTTGTTCCAATTTTTTGATTGATTGATCCGAATCTTTGTGAGGTGGATGTTAGCATATGGTTCTTAACCATAAAGTTGTAAACCCCAGGTTTGAAGCAAAAATTAAAGCTTCCACATAATGTTAGAGTCTGCCAGATTTAAATTTATCTAGGTAAAACTAGAAGCGCATTATTTTCAGAAGCATAGAAATTAAAAGGTTGTGAGTTGCCCAGATTGAAATAAAATTGGGCATGAATTAGAAAGCGGATTTCATATGCACTGTCAGAAGAATATGTGGGTAAGCAGGGACCCCGCCATCAAGGTCGAAAGTTGATTCGAATACTCATAAGTGTATTGACTAAGGTTTAAAGTTTGGATTAATAAAACTGTAGAGAACATAAATGAAAGTATTGGCTGAAGTGTGATTATTCCAAAGACAGATACACAATTACAGTGAACAGATGAATATGCACAGGAATGAAATTTTGGTCTGACAGGTGTACAGGCATAGAAAGCTGGAGAATATGTAGAACTGAAAAAGACAGTGAACAGAGTATGCAGAACAGTTACATGACAACTGCAGATACACAATTGCAGTGAATAGCAAAGGTAGGCAAAACGGTTACCTGACAGTAGCAAAAAATACAAAACAAGCAAGCCAAGTGCTGGAAAGAAGACTGAGTGAAATTGATATATGTAACTGGAAAAATGAATGTAAATGGTTTTAATTGTTTTATATTGTTTGTGATGCATTGGCAAGTCTCCGGTAGGAAAACAAAACTCCACTGAAAAACTGAAATGTATACAAATTGCTATATTTTTCTGAATGAGTTGGACAAAGAAATGAGAAGGCAGAAGGCAAAGAGTTAGGGCTATTCACTTCGAATTCCCTGTGGAATAAAAATAGTCATGAGGCAAACTCTATAAATGATATCACTTTGATATGCATAAGGTGTTAGAGAGTGAAGCAAGAGAATGTAGAAATGAAGTAGTAAGGCAAAGGAGAAGGAGGAGCTGATAGAGAATCCAAGAAGATGCTGAGATGATGCAGGGCAGATATGAGGATTGATGGACAGTAGAAGAGAAGGTACAGAACAGAGCTGATATCCAAGGTAAATCAGCAAGTGTTCTTCTTTTGAAAGAGTAAGGAAGTTGGAGCTTCCCTATCAAGTTATAGCTTGATAGATGTCAGTTGTAGCTGAATGAGGTAGGAGCCTCTTGTAGGTTGTAGCCTGTAGAAAATAGATGGGATTTGGTGCTTCCACATCAAGTTGTAGCTGATTGAGGTTGGAGCCTCTTGTAGGTTGGTGCCTGCAGAAAATTGATGGGAGTTGGAGCTTCCTTGCAAGTTGTAGCTTGCAGAATTTAGGTAGGAGCCTCCTGTGGGCTGGAGCCTACAGAAAATCAGTGGTGAGAGGGAGTTGGAGCTTGCCTTTGCATCACAACAATAATAAGATGTGGTTTTCTTTCTTTATGGGTTTCCACTTATATTTGGTGTCTATGTGCATGATGTCTATGTGTTGATATGGTATATATATTCTGCTAATACTTGTTGCTCACATATTAAGACTGTTGGTACATTATCTAATCTGCTTATTAATTGCTGCTCACAAATAAATATTGGTCACACATTGTGTTGATCATGAAATGAAGGTGTTAATAAAGTTTAATGAAAAGTTTTAAAAGTCCATGAATGTGTTAAAATGATTCACCCCCACCCCCCCCCCCCCCCCTCTCAATTTAACTAAGGGTTCAACAACTTCTTCTGGAAGACCTATTTTGAACCAGTTGATAACCTTCAAGTAAGCAGTCGTAGCACCCAGTATGCAAAGTTACCCATTGGAGGGAGCTAGGGATTCTTTCTCTCTAGGTCCCATGAACAACATACCTGCTTTATCTGTACTATTATATATTATTATTCGTTGAAATTAAGAGATATTGAACAGTCTGGGAAAGTACACTATGACTTGATTGGAAGAGTGCAGGAAGTAATAACAGATGATCGAATAATCGCAAAGGACTCACTGAAACATGTATCAATTATTGTAAGGAAAATGCATTCAGGGATATCAGTCCAATCCAGTTTAGTAAGGCCAATGAGTGGTAGGCTCAGTCAAGGTAATTCTCTCCTAATTTCTCTTGGCTTGCCTTATGCTTGGTCTCGACAATTATTGAGCCCATCCCAAGGCACTCTTTGCCATGCCTTATGCTTCATACCAAAAATTGATGAGCCCATCCCAAGATACTCTTTGCTAGTGGTAAGGCTCAACCAAGCTAAATGTATACAATCCTCCTTTAGCCACCAGGCTCAGATATTTTTCTCGATAAAGTTACAATTATACCTTTTGCACTACTACTATAATGAATTCCACAACAAGTTACCCTTTGAATCTGTCTATATTTATATAGATATGAACATGGTATTTAGAAATCTTAAGATTTCCTAACTTACCTTACTCTAGCACTATTTATTTTCTTCTTTTCCCTTTTCTCGAGCTACTTCTTTCTTTGGTTTAGCTAGCTGGACGAGGGTATTTGTTCTTGCTGCAATAAATTGCTCTCACATTCATCTAGTTGCTCCCTAGCCTGGCTTACGTTACGGGGGAAGAAACAGGTTTGTACCTGACCTTACCTACTCATGGAACAAACTGACCTAGACATTATATTTACAGTGGCTTCTTACCTCTCACTCAGTTGGTTTCTCATCGTAGCTAGGTTGTGGGACAACCCTTCACCTCGATGTTTGAAGATTGAGGGCATAAATATTATGGTGCAACCTTGACCTTGATTCGATGAAAGTGAGGGGCTTTCCCAAATAGCAGATCTTTGTGCTATTGTTGAGAATTATGACATGTATGTCTTCCGCGTAATATATATTTAAAATTATATGTGTATACAGGTGTGTTTCGTGCAATAGTTATTCAATTTTTTTATGTGTTATTTTCCTCTTGAGTTTTTGAGAATATTTACTATAAAAAATAAAATATTGTAACTAATATAAAAATGTAAAAGATAATATGAAAAAAAAACTTGGTTTTAGGTGGGCCTGCATGCAAGTTAGGTGCCCCTTATTCACACTAAACTCATGTATCTTTGAACCCTTTGTTTGTCTTGTATCCGAGTGTTACTTGTATTTCGTTTACCTTTTACCAGCTCAATTACCTACTCAAAAGGCATGGATCTTGACTAGAGGCATGGGTCTTGACATAGATGGACTCTGGAACTAAATTGGCAAGTGTCTATTGCATATCATGGCTACAATGGCATTATACTAGCATACTTGATATTTTTGGGGCTATATTATATGCTCGTAACACTATCGAATCACGTGTTATTTTTCAAAGGCAGATGATTGCCTCCAGGCTCTATGGGATTTCCATACGTTGAGAAAAACTTCATTTATTCTTTAAACATCATAATGTCTTCTTCTCTCTTAAACAAAAGAAGTGATTAATCTTTCTTTCCTTTCTCTTCTCTGGTCAAATCTATATTTCTACATTACTCTTGATTCTTTCATTATTTGTTGTCTAGGAGTATTAGAATGCTCCTCCAAAATTGTCTTCATCAGTCATTGAACACCAGTGTGTAGCTGCAAATCCATACAAATTGAGGGTGCACTAGAGAAGCTTCCATGTGACATATATATGATTGAAATAGACAGATTAATTCTATCTTCAACAACTAAACTAAATTTAGCAAGTTTCGTTCTCTTTATGGTTTTTCTAGAATTAGAATGGATTTCTTTCTTAAGTTTGAAAAAGTGTTTTTTTATAAAACATACTTTATAAATTTGGGAAGGGATTTCTTTAGCACAATTTTCTAGCAATAGAGCCCAGTGCATAAGTATAGAATAGGAGGGTGAGAATCCAAAAATGGTTTGTATGCATTTGGGGCATATTTCTTCCACTGGCATGTTGTCCTATGCAGAGACTAGGCACTAGAGTAGATTTAGTCCAACTTGTTTGTAACCCATGACTCTCTGGTTCGATTATTAGAGCAGGGGTGTGGAAGTAGAATTATTCATCTAGTTTTTATGTGTGAGCTTCAGGTAGTGAATCAATTTTTTGAGTTTGTTGTAGTAGATATGTTTTACTGATATGTTTTACTGAGTTAGCTAGAAAAAAGGAGTTGGTCTGATAGTCAGTTCCACTTTTTTTGTTCCAACTTTTTTTCAATGTGGTGTGTTTAAGTTTATGATTATATATCAATTTTGGTTTGGATAATAGTTAAAATGATCAAGATTTTCAGTTTTTAAAAATGTGCAGTAAACTGTTACATTGAGCTGAAAATTTTAACATTTCCATACTCCATCTGTTTTCATTCATTGCTAACACTTTATCATATAGTGCTTTCATTATTGCCTAATGTTATTTTGAGATTCCTAGCTTATTCATTGATCCAGGTGGATATTGGTGGCCTCGCTCCTATTCCACTTGGACCCCCACCATTGTTTCTATCAGGTTTTTAGTTTCCTTAATTGTAGCACAATTTACTATTTTTGGCAGTTTTTTGGGTCCTGAACTTCCAAAGTCGTTTTGAAGCCCTAAACGACATTTTTTTGGAAATTCATTGACCAAAAATGTGGGTTTTCAACTTAACATTCAATGTCAACAATTTTGGTCCTCAGATAGATATTTCTAATGAGGTATCGTGTGTGTAAAATGGAGATCGTATGCCAAAGTTACGACCTTGGGAAATTGATGTACCAATTTTCCCCAACGAGGCCCATAGTTTTATGTTTCATCTCCTAGGGTTAGGTTTTTGGATGTTTAGGGTTTTCCATTGTTTCTCAATAATAAATAGGCCTTTGAGCTTCATTTTAACACAATTTAGAGGCATGTAGCCACCACATTTCTTCTCAGAGATAAGCTACCATTTCCCTAGCTAGTTTATGTACATTCTGTTTGTAAGAATATTTAAGTTATTTGATATTAATGAAATGAAGTTTTATTTTTGTTGCCTCTTTGAATTTATGTTTATTTCTGTATTTTATTACGTTCCTGCATAAGCCTAGATTAGTGGTATCAGAGCAGTATTCTCTCTCTCGATCCTTTTTTGCATGTCCCCAACGAGGTCGAGGTATAAGGAGTTAGGGCTCGATCTGGTTGAACCTTTGCAAGATCAGCCCTACAAACCCCAACGGTCATCCATGGGGGAAGAAAAGAAGGATGAGGGAGCAAGATATCCTATCAAAATATTTCTCGAGGAAGCCCTAGAGAAACAAAGGAATGTGATGATGGATAAATTTTCCCATATCCTTCAACGACTACCCACCAGCGGCACATCTGCATCCAGCAAACACTCTGGAGGCGCCACTCCTTTCAAATTACAAGTCAACTTTGACATTCCTATATTTGAAGGCCAAATATATGTAGACACCATAGATAGATGGTTGAATTTGCTGGAAGGGTATTTCTTGGTCCATGATTTCTCCGACTGAGAAAATATTACTTTTGCACTCCTCAAAGTTGCCCCTCATGTCAAAGATTGGTGGGAAACCTACTGTGAGCAAAAGGACGAGAGGTAACCCTCTCCATTCTCAGCCAAAACCACTTGGAATTCTTTCCAAGATGACATCAAGGAACAATATTACCCTGTGGGGAGATATGAGGACAAGTACATCCAATGGACCACGCTGCGACATCAAAGGGATCAAGATGTGCACGAGCTGACAAATTTGTTCCATACATTGCGCACAAATTTGGGTGTTAAATATTTGGAGAAAAATTGAGTGCTCAAGTACCGCAGATATTTGCATAGATACATTCAGGAGGAAATGTAGTTCCTTAACATTACCTCACTTGGCACGACATATTGATATGCCTCCAAGATCGAGCATAAATTTAAGCAGAAGAAGTGAGACTTTGGATCCGCAAATCTGAAGCTGGGGAATGAAAAGCCAAAGTAGGGCGACTCAGAACAACACCACAAAGACAAAGAAGGACATAGGGAAGTGGTGTGAATTTCATAACAACTCCACTCATAACACAAGCGAGTGTCTGGCCAAATAGTCGTTGGTGGCCAAATTGAGGGCATCCAAATCAGATGCATGTTCTGATTCTGAGTCAGAACCGGACAAGGGAATGAAAAAGGGAATGAGATCATTGATGCAGAACCCAATGCCATCATTGCCACCACCAAGCTCTAGAGGGATGAGCTTGAGGATCCAGAGGAGGGGGAGTGCCTCTTCCATTCCAAGATGTGGGTGAAGGGTTCTCCACTGCAATTTCTTGTCGATAGCGGAAGCCAAAAGAATTTTATTTTAGCAGAGGTTGTGAAGCCACTCAACCTATGGACCACAAAAAACCTGTTACTGTATACCATCAGGTGGCTTCACCAAGGAATAGATATTTACATCATCCAGCAGTGTCGCTTTTCGTACAACATCAAGCCCTTCATGGATGAGTTACTGTGTGATGTTGCTCCTATTGCCATGTCTAATGTATTATTAGGTCAAACATACTTGTGGAAGTGACATGTTGTGTATGAGTCTAGGCCTCGTTCTATTATTATTACTTTGGGAAATAAGTTTTACAGGATACCAGAGGTAGTACCGCCTTCCGCCATCTCTTTGAGGACTGCAAAGCAATGTAGTAAGATTATTTCCCAGATCAGGAAATTTGTTTTCATTACGATTCACCCACAGGGAAAGAAGAATATTGTGGCCACAACCTCCAAACAGGGTGACCCTGTTGAGATTCAACAAGATTATGATCCTAGTGAAAATTAAGCACCTACACTAGGTGGGGCCCATAGGCTATTTTTAGGTGTATGCCTATTTTTATAATGGATGAGAAAATTCTATTTATAGCGGAAGTCTATTTATAGATGTTGAGAAAATTCTATTTATAGATGATGTTATATTTTTAGATGTATGTGCCAAGTCTATTTATAGATCGCATGTCTATTTATAGATGTATGTCGACTATTATTATCCCTTAATAATAGTTGGACAATAAATATTAATCTATTCTCTTGAAGCACTTGAAATTAGTTAACTGAAGTGGCAAACTAGTTAGCTGAAGGAATTTCGAGTTCTAAGGTTGGTTGGTGGGACATGCAAGTGGACTTAGTTGTAACAGAGTGATTCGAAGTTGTAACAGTGTTGGATGTGTAGTTATGTGAGTTGTAAAGTAATTTAACTCAGTTAAGTGAGTTAAACTCAATTGTGCTAGTTGTAACTTGTTGTAACTAAAGATACACTAGTGAGATATCAATGAATTAAATATTAAATTAACTCACATGGAGTGATCTCACATGCAACTGAAGATTTACTATTGTTAACTACATGCATGTCAGATCCAGTGGAGACCCATTTGAGAGGTAGGTAAAAGGGGCAGTTGACTATCAGTTGTACTATATTGGATTTCACTCTTGCAACCACACAAACATTGGAGATTCCAATGAGGATTGTGCAGTCAAGGAAAGGCAATATCTCATTCATTTAGGGATTGTGATTTGGAGGGATTGCGCAGTGGAGGCAATAAATTGGCACATATATTTGCCAATTTTTGTATGATAGTGTGATACGATTGTATATTGTATTGAGAGCTCTTGGATTAGAGTTTTGTATGATTTTTTTTCATGATCCATGATATATACATAATATATGATAGTGGGATTTTTAGCTTTATGCTTTCCGGTAAAAACATCTGTGTTATGTGTGATTGATATTTCTTCATGCGTTTGCAATTGGCGATTAAATTTCCGCAAATATTTTAGTAGAAGAGATTCTGTATTTGACAGTGGCATATAATTGTTAAATCAAGAGAATCCAGTCAATACATAATTGTATTAAAATTTCTACATCCCCTGTGTGGCAGCAGCAGATGGACAAAGTCGTGGAGGAATACAAGGATATTTTCTCCTCGCCCGCAGGGTTTCCTCTACATGGTCAGGTCAAGCACTACATTGATCTGACCCCAGGCGCGTCACTGCCTAATGGGCCGATCTATCAAAGTTATGTTATGGAGAATGATGAAATCAAGAGGCAGATCCAAGAGTTGTTGCAAAAAGGGAACATTAGGCCAAGCTCCTTACATGTACTATCTGAGGCTGATAAAGCAACTAGATTTATTTAACGCATTGAGCACATCCGCTAGCAGGTCCATGCCATCTTGGATAAATCCAATGCCAAGTACAAGCAATGACATGATCAACATTGGGTGCCACACAAGTTCCAGATGAGTGGCGAAGTTTGGTTGCATTTCTAGAAAGATCGCCTAACTCGAGCTCATCGGAAGCTCATAACACTCTGATATGGGTCTTACACCATTATCAAGGTTGTGGGAGACAATTCATTTGAGCTCAACATTCCCCCATTCCTTGGTCGACACCCAATGTTCAATGTGGACCGCCTTCGGCCCTACTTTCCACCATTGTTGAACACATCTGACATTGCAGAACAACTCACTCCAACATATTTAAACCCAGACTGCATGGAACAAGCCACAATTGATCAAATCATAGACATGCAAATAAATAACACCTGACAATAAAGGACCTAACTATATCAAGTTGTCAAAGCAGGCCAACTCCTTCACCAGGGCAAGTGGCTCACCAGGAACCAAGTTCAACAGAAGTTTCCTCATCTCATGGAGGAACTCAACACAATGGGGACCATTGCTTCCTAAGTGGGGAGGAATGATCCAGGTGGATATTAGTGGCCACCCACATATTCCATTTGGACCCCCACGATTGTTTCTTTCATTTTTTCATTTTCCTTAATTGTAGCACAATTTACTATTTTTGGTAGTTTTTCGGGTCTTGAACTTTCGAAGCTGTTTTGAGGCCCTTAATGACAGTTTTTTGGAAAATCACCAACGAATATGAGTTTTCAACTCAACATTAATTGTTATCAATTGTATTCCTTGAATATATATTTCTAACGAGGTATCGTGTGCGTCAAACAGAGTTCGTATGCCAAATTTATGACCTCGAGAAATTGATGTACCAATTTACCCCAACGGGGCACATAGTTTGGTGTTTCATCTCCTAGGGTTAGGTTTTTGGATTTTTATGGTTTCCCATTGTTTCTCAATAATAAATAGGCCTTCGAGCCTCATTGTAACACATTTCAGAGGCATGCATCCACCACATCTCTTCTTAGAGATAAGCTACCATCGCCCTAGCTACTTTATGTCCATTCTCTCTGTAAGCATATTTCAGTTATTTGATATTAATGAAATGGAGTTTTATTTCTACTGCCTCTCTACATTTATGTATTTTATTGCGTTCCTGCATAAGTACGGATCATTCCTACACTTGCAAAGTTTGTTTATCAACATTTTGTCAGACACTTTTATAAATATCCAAAGCAACAACCTTTATTTTCCCATTCTTCTACTATTATCCATAAAGTGGCTAGGTGGTATATCATGATGTGTCCCTCTCTACACACAGCTTAACTGAGTTGACCCTTTATCTCTACCATATGGTTCTCTTTCCAAGGGTTAAATTATTCTCTTGAAACTATACGAATAGAGTTTTGCACATATTGGTTTCACCAATATTTTCCTATAATTGGATGAAATTTTGTCTCCTCCATTTTGTATGGGTATTATGAGGGTTTCATTCATATTTTTTTGGTAATCCTTAGTGAGGGTTGGTTTGAACATAGATTTGATATGAGGATTTAATTCAAATTCTTCTAGGAATCCTTTCTTAGTCTTAAGTTGAACATATCACTAATAACTCTCCATCTTAATTGCTAATTATGCATTGTTTCTACATTCTGTTCTCTAATTAATTTGTAAGAACTTATCCTTGAAATATGTCAACAATTATGAGACCATGGTTGAAGGCCTTATTTCTGGTCACAACGGCCCAGAATTATGCCAACCTTTCTTCATGTATCACCATGTTTCTCCAAATCAAGTGCATGTCTACAATTCAGAACATAGCTTCAAAATTTGGCTTTACAAATAAGGTGCAAGCCATCAATGCCAAAGGAAACATGAAATAAAAGCTACTAATCTACTCCTACTCTAATATGTGCCCAAAGGAAGATAAAAAAGGGCTCTTTTAATCTGCCACAAATATTGTCGCATAACTGTTGAATGTAGTTAGGGTTTGATGGATTTGCATGTACAACACATAGTCTCCATACAAAAAATTTTGGGGGGAGGTTTTGCTGGTATACTTGATGTGTCGATGGAAATATCAGTGTACTTGGTAGTAGACATATGGGTCTTCAATGATGAGGGTCGCCCCTAATCGCAATGTCTCATTTAAGTGGAGAATTGGTGTAGTTTATGCACATAAATGAGTTCCAATTGTTACAAGCCATGTACTATAATAAAGTGGATAGTCGAACTCTACCTAATGCACTTGCTTTTTCAAGTGAATCTAATTGTCTTCTTCTCCATTTACTTGGGAAAAGGAGCCCTTGTCAAGAGGTGTAGCCTTTTCACTTTCAACAAGAATGAAGTTATAATAATTTTTACTACTACCATATTCTTTTAACAAATTTTTTTCAATGATGCCAACAACGCTGCCCTCATTGGATACTTTTCAAAGCTTCAAGATTGTTGCACATTTCTCTGTCTTTTCCAGCTTATCTCTTACCCAAGTTTTGTCGTTACCACAATTTTCAAGGATCTTCTTTCATCATTGCCCACTATTATGGAGAGAATTTCCCCTTTAATCCTCATATATATGTTCTAGTTTCACTTCACCATCATTGTTATAACACATGATTTTTCCATTTTATAGGCTGCTTGTTCTCAACCTTTTTTTGTAACCTCAAGATTTTTTCTTTCAATGTGTGCATAATCAACAAACTACAAAACATTTGATACCACTTAAAAGGATGGTCATCCCCTTGATTATGATCTGGGCTACCATGTTAAAAAACACCTTGCATTGAAAACATAGATCCTTGTACGTCTAATGATTGTATTCCTCCTTGAAGAAGATATTCTTAAAAGAAAGTGGTGCGCCATCAACGTGTTTTCAACAGAGAAGTACATTTTAATCCCTTTTTAGTTTTATTTGAACCATATTTTTTGAAGTGAATGCTTAATAAAACTACCGAATATTGTAACGAGTTTTATTTTTGTTCTTTTACCCTTTTCTTAGAAATGGAGTTGCTTATTTAATATTTCTGGTGGAAAGTTAATGTAGGTTGGTTTAGGTTTCCTCCTCAACACCATTTCAAGCTATAAAAACAAAGATGGTGAATCACTGGCTTAGTCATAACTATTTCATTCATGTTTTGTGTTGGATATATGACATATGTAGTATATGTGAATCACAACTTACAAAAAATGTCTTTCAATTAGACGCAACACTATGTAAACATAATTTCTATGATGTTTGGTTTAGGTTGCATATTTGCAACTTATTATCAAAGGCCAGGCATGTATGAAGTTGATTACATGAACTAAAAATACCGATTTATTTTCGAGGCCTTGAAAAACATCATACCAATAAAAAATTAATTCACACCAATATTAGGCACAAAATTATTCTTTGAACAAATTTAAGTGAAAATGTAGTGCTCAAGCAAAAATTCAATGGGAAAAAAATCTTTGTTTTGGAAAATTAATATACATAGGTTAGAATTACGAAAAAATTGCCCCAAATATAAACAAAAACATAGTAATAAATTCCAGCTTCCTGTGTACTTTAATATTACAAATTATGTTGATGGTCAAACACTTACATACGTGCTAATAATTGAACATGTGAAACTAAACCACATGCTTTAGATAATCATACCTTTAGCTTATTCACATACATAACATTCAGTTCTTTAATTTGGGAGTGTTAGGATATTCTGACACATTGGAAATAGTTAAGTATAACTTGGTCTAGCATAGAGTTAGGTAAAGTGTGTTTCTTTACTATGTACTTTTGTAACTTATAATTCGACGGTCACAATATGTAGTGATCTGACGGTTCATTATCTCCTCGATATTACCAACACTATATTTGTGGCTTAACACCCAATTTGTCCATGATCTCTATTTAAAGAGCATGGAGGGTCATTTGTTCGGTGACCATTTATGAGAGAAGCTTATGTAAATTTTCTTTCTTTATATTAATAAATTGCCTGAAGTGGCTGCTTTGGCTCAGGCCGTGGACTGTTTCCCTCTTTGAGGATTTTAACCACATCAAATACTGGTGTACTTATCTGTGATATGTTTGTGAGTAGTGACCTTTGGTGTTTTATCTAAGGAACTTACCTTGTAAATTCCTACATGGAGCTCAAGATACTATTTTGAATTATGGTCATAAATATGTGCAAATCTCGTATTGCATGGGAGAAACGTGGCCCACTTGAATAGCCTAGTCAAGGCGGGGACGTGCTGCACCACAACCCTCCTTTTTTCAAGTTGGAGTGCCTCCTAGAGCATTTTGTTTTTTATTTATTTGTTTTTGGACTATGGATAATAAGTGTATTATTGGATTAATTTTTTGATGGGTAATTTTGAGTTAGGGGTAATCATAGCTGAGAAAAAGTAATCATTTATATACATATATTTGTCAGACTTAGCAATGGTAAGCACATGAGAATAGGAAAGATAAGCGTGGATCCAATATTATTCACAGTGATATACATTTATAGTACATTAGGTGTGGCTCTTGGATTCCATATTCAAAGGTCACTTGGACTTCCTAAGTCTCTTGAGCTTCCACACTAACCCTAGAAGGATTATATGTCCAACATTCCCCCCCCTTAATCCGAAGGGGTATGTGTGAGTCCAAGAAGAGAGTTGTAATACAAAATGGCAACACTAGGCTGAATGTGCTCTCTGAAATTTTGGCATAAGGAGGTGGTTTAAGGATGAACA
Source organism: Pinus albicaulis (assembly GCA_034641835.2). Taxonomy (NCBI): domain Eukaryota; kingdom Viridiplantae; phylum Streptophyta; class Pinopsida; order Pinales; family Pinaceae; genus Pinus; species Pinus albicaulis. Next base: position 114,948 of record JAXQQM020079765.1, read on the forward strand.
CCAACATTGGAACACTTAATGTAGTTCCCGGAACTCTTCCGAATCTTGAAAGAAGCTGAGATATTCTGCTAGAGGAAGTGCTCCTTATTTTTTGAAGAGGGAGACCTTAAACCTGGAAGAAGGGAGGTCTACAACCTGCGATGGTTTAAGGATGACCAAAACACTGGAATGCTTGATGCATTTCCTGGAACTCCTCCAAAAATTGCAAGAAGATGAAGTCTTATGCTAGAGGAAGTGTCCTCGATTCTTTGAAGAGAAAGAAACTCAACCTCACATAGATGGTTTAACGTTGACCACCAACCAAAGGCATGCTCATGGGCATTTGTGTCTCTGGCTACAACTTTGAATCTGGAATGACAGTTTTTGGCTCAGGCTCGCTTGAACTTCTGTGTCTCTGGCTACAACTCTGAATTTGGTATGCCAAGTTGTGGCTTAGGCTCACTTGAAGTGGCTTTGAAGCTTGTATATTACCATCATTTCCCCCCTGTCATATAAAAGGTGAGATGATGGTGAAAACTCAACTGCAAGAATGTTCAATACTCTTGAACAAGTTCTGACATATAATTGGAACATCTTCTTGGTTTTGGATTCCCATTGACAAGAAGCGATCCATCCATGATGAATCTTTGTTCTTGCAGGAGGCTTGTTTCTGAAGCATCTGTTTGAAGAATGAGTATGCTGACCATAATGCTTGCATGGGTGAAGATCAAAACAATGATCTTTCATATGGCCAACTCGATCACATTGTTGGCATTTTACAATCTGTTGTTGTTGTTGTGGACGTGGAGAAAAATCTAGAATAGATGAAGGTGAGCTATCATGAAGAAATCCGACACTCTGAAATTTGATGGGCTTGGAATAGTCTGGAATATGAAATGACACCTCCTTGTCATTATCCAAGACCTGTTATGTGCTTGTTATGGACAATCTCTTCCCAAGGTGTGATGATTGGCATGGGAAGTGCAGGTTGAATTTCTGCATCATTATTCAAGTTTGCGTCTAAAATAAGCACGTGATGGGGATCAATATCAAATTTATTGACTTTCCACTTATGGGAGTCTATCTTAGTGTTCTGAAAAAAAACATTTTCAGAATGATGACTCCACTGTTGTAATTCTTCTTGTTGAAGTTGAGACTCCAACTGCAAAAACTCTATATTTTCTTTGGCATTTTGCAAGCAAGTTTGAAAGTCAAAAAGACTTTCCTTACTAAATTTTATCATCTCATCAATAGTGGAATGTATTAGAGTATTAAACAACTCTAATATTCCATCAATTTTTGCCATTGTCTCAGCAAAAATAAAGGCTTAACAATCCTAATGGAGGTTTTAGCAAAGCTAGAATCCCAGCAATTTAAGATTTCAAAAATGAAGAATACTAGTTGTGCAACAAACCATCATTGAATAGATAATGCAGACATAAATTTCTCTAGTATATGGGAACAAGTTAAATGTGATTATATATGACTAGAGAAAGGCACATATGTCTCCTTGAAAAAAACAACACACTAGACTGGAGATTCAAAATTTTTCCAATTACCTTAAATCATTTAGCAATGCCACTAAGAGAATGTCCGTCTTCAATATTATACATGAAATAGTTCAGATATCTTGAGAAGTGTCAAATTCAATACACACATAAGCGGAGCATACACCATTCAACACCACACTTTCAAATCAGGTTGTTATCACTCAGTAATTTCTCAAGGTTAAAGAAAGAACTCACCTAGGTAACCATAAACCTACTTTGGAGTTTAGGATCTAGCCCTCATAAACTTAGAGAGGGCTCTCTCTGTAAGATTTAGCTTTATTTGAAATAGATATTAGGCTATTTAATAAGTACGGAGTTGGTTTTTTGAATTGGTTTGGTTGGAAATGCAGAGGAAGGCCATTGGGCAATGGAGTCAAAGAGGCTTGGGTGATCAATTGTAGAAGTATCAAGCTTAAGTGAAACAGGGCAAGGTAGACATTACTACTAGATCCTTTAGATTTGGATGAAATGTAATAAAATAAGAAGGGAGACTTAATCGAAACTAGGGAGCATTTAAGAATTCTCTAATCTGGATATAAGAATAGAGGTTCAATCGAAACTAGGGAGAAATGAAGAATTCCCTAATCTGGATATTAGAAGAAAACATGTAAATTACTAACATTTAGAAGCAGAGTGTGTGATCTCAACAGATTCTACAGTAATACTCTTGTTAGAAAATTCATAATTAAGAAAACAATAAAATGGAAACAAAGGAAAGCACATATACAATGAGGAAAACTTCACCAGTAGATATGGCACATGAATCCTGAAACAACTGCTCTTTTATTAATGCAATTAGTCACTTGAAATTAGTGGACTGCATCACCCTGAATGATGAGGTTCCTGGCTACAAAATCCAACCTCTATTACTTCAAATGATGAAGTATTTATACAAATTCTAAACTAAAATATCTTGAAAAAATATCAAGATTTCTTACAAATATTTACAACTGTGTTACATAAATAGAACTCAAAAATAGGACATTAAAAAATAATGAATATACTTGGCACTATATTTGTTAATTTTTGGTGACAAAGAAGAGCAATTCGAATTTGATAGCAACTCTTATTTGATGAGGTGGCATCCAAGTCACTAACTGTCTTTGAGATTTTTCCTCCCGAATTTCTGAACAATAGGGTCCTGAAATCATTTTTTATATATAAATCCGAGATAGATATGTAAAAATTGAAAGAGGTTATTGTAGATAAATATATTTTCAAGAAAAACCTCTCTCAGTTTCCTAAAATTCTACTCCAGTTGTTCACAATAGGCTCTGCAAAAATATGTGTAAAACAGAACTTTGCACAGTCAAAAACATATGCCGTGAATATGTGCATGTATCTCTCATTCTGTAATACCTGTGCATAAAGTGAGATATTTTTTTGTAGGTTGGAATATTAGAAACATAAACCTCCTCCAGGTTTGCAAGATTAATTTCTGATTGGCCACAATCCTCTCTGAAAAATGATGACTAAACAGGAATTTTCTGTAAAAAGTGCTTTCAAATATTGTTTAAAATTTCCAAAACCATAATGGATGTTAGAAAAGTGAGAGAGGTTTTTGTATATGAGGATGTTAGAAACAAAAACCTCTTTCAGATTTTGAAAATTCTTTCTCATCTGTTTGTTTGTTCAATTTGTATTCTTTCACCTGTATGTAACCTTCTGCTGAGTAAAAGCCTTTACTCTCTGTTAGAACATTACTGTCTATGTGATAAATATATTTTCTTTTAAGGAAAACCACTCAAACTATCATTTTGAGAATCTGAAAGAAACGGGTTTTTAACTAGTATTAAAATTGTTTCCTCAATCTTCTATTTCAATAACCTGCAAAAACTGAAACAATCTATTAATGAAATACGGGTTTGCAGAGAGCGGATAATGACTTCATTTGAATTGAAAATTTTGTGGACAAAGTCCGGATTTGTGGAGTTTTATCTTTGGCTGGCAGTGGTTCTTCTTCGTAATTTAAACAAAGATAGGTAATGACGGGATCTTACACTTAGGGAATTTTGTTGCTCATACTTGGTGCAAGAGTCAATTAGTGTTTTAATGCACATTTGCGGGAGCGAGCAAGTGGTTTGTAGTAAAATTGAAAGAGAGGATAGGAGGTTTATCACAATGTGCAGGAGAAACTGTTGAGCGGTTTTTGCATGAGAAAAAGGTGGTTGGCAGTATTTTTTCTGGAATGTCAAATGAAATGGCGCCATGTAGCTTGGAGCGGAGCTCCAAAAACCATTGTTATCACAAGGTTGGGGTGTGATTAAAGATCGGGCATTGAAATGTGCGACAAGGCTTGCTGGCCATTAGATCTGGTTAGTGATGATCTGACGAATGGGATGATGCGATGGAGTCATAGGATCTGAAGGTGTGGGACTCGGCGCTTTACACTATGTGGGGAAAGAAACCATGTATTAAATTTAAAATATGGGTAGGAATATACATATAAAGGAATTAATTTGATACGAGAATTAATACATTAAGTTAGTGTGTTAATAATGAAATGTGATGCGGGGTTTCAAATATACTAAGAATAGTGTAAAACATGATATCGGGGATAGATTTCTTCATAGTTGGTCCCGATATAACATTTTAGCATTTATACTTATGATAAAAGTATTTTTTGGGTTTTTGGGTATTTTTGAATAAAAGGGGAATTAGTTAAAGGGATTTCACTTTTCTTAAGTAAAAAGTGTTTTTAACTTAGGAAAAGGGTTTTTCTGCAAGGGGGAAAAGAGTGAAATAAGGGGAAAGAATAAAAATGGAGGGGATGGGGTATTTTTACAAGGGAAATGCTTTTTGTAGGGAAATTAGTAAATGAAATGACCAATTGTCTGTTATCCATGCTTGTGAAAACTGTTTCTGCCTACCCATCAACTACCCTAACATTTTTTCTTCTTTTACATGGGTGCATTTGAGCTTGCAAACCCTTATTCATTTTTATTTCAATTAGCAAACTAACTAATTCTATCCTTATTTCTTCCAAGGGCTTAGATTAAACTGTTGAGCTCCTTATTTATTCTCTACCTAACTATTGATCTGCCAAGGTTAAACAGTTTGGCTAGATCTTTATTCTCTATCTATCAACATGAAATTTAAAGCATGAAAAGTCAAGATTGAGCTATTTGACCCTCATGGATTGTGGCATTTAGGACAAGCTACACACAATCTTATTTGCAAAAGTAAACTAATAGTAGTGGCATTTGAACGTGCAACACTTTAATGATCCATTTTAGTGGGGTTCATATTTAATATTCCTTTTTTGATCTTTGTTTCTTTTTTTTCTTTGATTGTTCTTTTAGGACTTACCCTCTTTTCATTTTTTAAATATGGGAAAATATTTGCAAAAAGAAAAGGTATGTACAATATTACAAGATTTTCACATAGCAAATTCAAAATTATGAATCCTATTATTACAGGACCCTAACACAAGCAACCCTTCAAAACTTAGTTAGCGCACCATAGTTTAACGCACTCCACAAAAAACACCATGTGTCACTAGTAGTTACAAATGTCGCTAAATATATAAAGAATCATTTATATTTATAATTGAGTAGAGCCGAGGAGCAGTGGACTACTGGAGTATGGGCCGAATCTGAAAGAGGCAGTGTATTGTTGCAGACTATGAATTTGAAATTGAAATTAAAATTTCATATTTTGAGTAATTTGGTCTCAAAATTCAACTTTTTGCTACTCACAGTCCGAAGGTTGTCCCTCTGGTTGTTGCAGCATTGCACCAAATGGAGTAGATGTCGTAGAAATTAATGCAGATCTCGATGTTGCACCAAAATTTGGTGTCAAAGAGGTTTAAAATGCTGGAGAAGAGGTGCCAAACATTGGAGTGGAAGAAGCCAGGGTCGAGGGAGTCTTTGTGGTTCCAATGGTTTGAATTACCATGGTAGGAGTGGTGTGACGGCCAACGTAATGCATTCGGGACTGTGGGAGAGGCCGCTATGGAATAGGTAAATGAGTGACTCCAATGTGCAACATAATTCTTTAACGCATTTTTCATGGCAATCAATTAACACGATTGATGCAGGAGCATAAAGCTAAATTTTCATTATCCAATTGTGTAATTAAGGGGGTGAGATATTTTAATTATTTTATTAATTTAATTGCTCATTTTTAATAAATTAACAGAGAAATTATAAATGTGAGGATTATTGTAAATATTCCTTAAATAATTAAGGATATGAGTGGAGTTGAATTAGGTAGATAATGTAGGGATGAGGAATTCCATAATCGGGACTTAGTTGGTTCCAAAAAAAGATAAATCTAAATTAGATTTTAAGTTGAGATTTATGTGGAGGAATTTATGGAGTGAAATAAATTCATTATTTATGTATAAATAGGAGGGTTTTGTAAGAATGAAAAACAACAGAGATAAGAGAGGAAGTGAGGAGAAGTAAGGAATGGATTGAGAGCTTTTTGTAAAGGGCCGAAAGCCAAAAGGCCAATTATTGAAATATTTGGCCAGATGTTGGAGTTTTTAAATTTTATTATATTTATTACATATCAACATTTTTGTTTGTATAGCTCTCTTTCCATTATGTATATTTCAAGTTGCTGCAAATTGATTGTTTAATGAAGAATTGATTTGAGAGTTTAATGCGTGAAGGAAGTATTCGAAATTTTATATGCTAGGATCTATTTAACCCAGTACCCTGGCATCATTTGGTATCAAAGAAAAGGAGATGAGTCTGCAAATGTACATGTATATTATGTATGTATGTGAACACAGGAACATAGGTGTATTCGGAAGCAAATGCCGGAACGTTGATGTAATTCTGGAGTCCACGTTGTTGTTGAAGAAAAGATTGGGAAGCGCATGAGGAAGTTGAGTTGTATTGAAGCCTTGGAGCAGGGATGGTGTTAATTGGCAGTGTTCAACACACAGTTGATTGGAAGCAAAGTTGAGTGACAAAATTAACTCAAGTGGAAGAGTAGTGCGATGACACATGGTAAACCCCGAGATTGAATGTAAGTAATATGCAATGTATTCCAAAGCCGGTGTGAGACATTTAATAGTAAATTCGTAAAATTCCAAGTATGCAATGTATTCCAACCAGTTGGAATCATCTTTTCTGTGTTTTCTTGGATACTGTAATAACTTGTACAGTCGTGGTATTAAACAAGATACAGTGTTAAAGACATTAAGCTTGGCAGTGTTATGGCAGATTGAGCATGCAGAGTTCAATTTTAAGACACAGTAACTGTTGTATAGCGGAGATTGTTTACCACGGATTTTGTATTTGAATGGTAGATGGAATTGGAAATCAACCATTGTAGTGAGTTCTTGAAATCATAGAACCCGATGTAATTGTTGGATCCTCTGGTACATTGTTCATGTTTAGCAAAGACAACGCCATATAGTATTTCCATTTTTTTAACAGAACCCAAAATTATCAATGGTTACACTCAGATAGCAAACATTGTTTTAAATGCTCCCTTCTTATGCAAACATCTCACGTCCAGATTTCAAATTGTGTGTGTCGACATTGTAATTTAATTGCCCTGCGGTTGTAAACAGTGAAGTCACAACACAATTGTGACTTGGTCGCTTCTGTAGATTCTGAAAATTAACAATTTGAGGCTGTGTATTTGTTGAAATGCAGAACATGAACTTAGTCACATGTGAATATTCAAACTGGTTTCGAATTATATATCAAAGTTTGTTTTTCTACTTTGAATATTAAAGTGTGCATTGGTTGAATGCATCATTTTTGGTTGAAAGTGAAAGCTTGAACTCAATCAAACACGGAGAGATCAATTTATGTGGACTTATATATAATATAAATTCTTACCACATTCAATACTAAAGTATGTGTTTGTTCTCAAAAAGGCATGTGTGGGCTTGTGAAAGAGGTGTGGTTCCAGCAGAATATTCAAGGTATGGATCTAGTGTTTCCATAGTACCACCTTCCAGCATAAGAAAAGGTCACTAGGATTGATCGAGGTAAATTTTTTGCAAATAATTCATGTACGTTTTTTTTGGAGAATTTAATCTTGAGAGGATATTTGGTTACATTAAGGGTTCATGTTTTCAAAGCAAGAAGTTGAAATTGAAGAGATTGAGATGAGAGAACTTGGCTTAAGCTAAGAGGGGAGATTGTGCGTAATTTGAAGGTCTCTAACAATATTTGCTGGGAAAAGATTTATGTTAGAAAGTTGTTGGGAAGAATTTTATTTGCTGAGGAGAAAATGAACCTTGCACATTCAATGTAAATCTATAGAGGCTTGAATGTATTCCTAAAATAATACACGAGAGAAGGGTTGGATCATTTCAACCACGTGAAGATTCAAGGTAAGTGCTCATTGAATGAATCAATATTCATTGAGTAGAGGTATTTTAAAATATAGATGATTAAATTTCCTTTCCATATCCGAGAAGATGATCTTTTGTAAATGTTATGAAAGAGTGGAAATGTTGCAAATGTGGAGGCATAAATAAATGGAAAATGAATGAAAATGTGCTAATCCTGGGTGATATAAAATGAATTATGCATTTTATGTGAGAGGGTTTATTATGCATCATGTGGATTCTTCACAGTTTTGGTTAAGTCATTTTGGACCAAAGATTTTAGTTGGGAAAAGAAGAATTCTTTTGATTGGTGACTGAAAACATAATTGCTTGATGTTTTAAGACCTTTGTTTTACCATCATATGGTGGTATCTAAGGAGGTGATATTCAGGATGGACACAATGTACGGGTTGTACATATAAGAGGTTAAAATATGAATAACATGTTCTCTGTACACAGGTGAAGAGATGTGAATTGATGTTGTATGGTGCATAAAAGTGCCAGGAAATGTTTGCATTAAGATGACGAACTTATGGGCATGCAAGTTTTTACAGTGACAAAGACAACATAGAAGAGTGGAAACCAGAGGGTTGAGACTGTAGAGAGAAAGGTTTATTAAATAACCTTGACAGAAGAATGAGGTACGATAATTCAAGAAGGTATTTTTGAACATTGAAGATTGAATGGTTTATTTATTTTCACCTTAAAATAAATCTTGAAAAACCTGAATCGCATTACGGCTAAAGACTTCAATATCTTGTGAAATGATAAGGGAAAACTGATGATTCTTCATAAGAATGAAATATGAAATAAAGTGAATATTTTACATCCTAAAAATTTATTAGGGGTGTATGATTGTTGGAGGATTGTATAACTTGAATTAAGTCAAAATATCCATTGCCATAATTATTGGGTCGAGTCTTGAAGTGAAAATAGATTTTAAAGTCAAATGAAAGTTTGGATAGTTTGAGTTGAGATTAAGTATTTTCATCCAAGATGAAGAATTGGTGTAAGTATGAAGTCAAAGAGTCGTAAGCTAAGTAAAAATTCTGAATGTAATTGGGTGCATGATCGGTAGAGCCCAAAACCCAAAAATTTTGGTCATTGTAACCTATGAATTACTGAAATTTTTGTTTGCAGCAAAGTGAGGCAAGATGGTTGCCAGATATTGGTTCCAAGACAGAGAACCAAAAGAATCCAAGCGCCGGAGGAGAACTTTCACTTTTATGAATGGCAAGTGTGAAGATTGGTGAAAGGGGGATTGAATTAAATCCACACGTGAACAGATGAATTTCACCAAGGAGGGAAAGAAGACTGTTGATAGTCATTTCCGAAGATCTGATGAAGACCACAGCAGAAGGAAGAAGAAGGAGAATGCCAAGGTAAGTGGCATATGTGAGCAACTGACGGATGAAGAGTACGAGCAGGAGAAGGCTGAGATAACAATTCACCTTGAATTGTTAATGGAATTATTGGAGGAAAATGTGAAAGAGCAGACACATGGTTGGACTATGAGAAAGAAGGTAAAGTGGCAGAGGCTACACGCAAAGAGGGAAAAGAAGGTAAACATATAGTTGACATAAGAGTTGAAGAAGCTCGAGCATATGTTGAGTTGTGAAGAACTCAGAGAGGCTGAGTTAAAAATGGATGTTTCTATTTGTGGCCTAGAACAGGGTGAAAGTCTGGGTGAGGAGATCAATGAGGAAGATCTCATGAACTATTGGGATAGTTCAGAAGCATCTGAAGATGTGTTGGCGAGAGAAGCAGATGAGGCTATGAAGCCTTGCATTTTTAAATCTCAGTTTATGTATGTTTGCAAGATGTGCGATAGATGGTAGACAATATGATGGAACTGTCACAGAGATGAAGGAAACTTTTGAGGTGAAGTCTGGTGGAGAATTCCTTTCAGAGGAGGAAGGTTCAAATTTGTTGCAGCGGGAAGAAATCATAAATGAATTCTTGTTTGGGGTAAGACATCAAGTTGAAGCTGTTATGGAGCAGAAGCAAAATGGAAATGCCGAAGAGATAATCCAAGGAGGTAAATAAATGTATTTGTTTAATGAAATTGTTGACAGAACTTTGCAATGTGATGGAATAGAAACCAGGAAAACTCAGGAATATTTCCAGAAGAAGGATGAAGCTAGGAATGAAGGTTTTGACGAAGTGCTGAAAAAATTTCATAGGGAAATCGAGTTCTTGGAACGATGGCTTAAGGAACCTGATGGAGAAGTAAAACTTGCAGAACCTGATCCAGAAGAAATTACAGTTACTATGCATGATAGAGATGAAATGAGTATAGAGTTGAATGAATGTTATAACTTTTAAAATAATGATGTAAGTGTATGTACAGAAAGCGACATTAATAGATATGATGTTGAAGTCAGAGAAGTTGAGCAGAAATTATTTGGAGTTGAGATGAAAGATGAGGAGTAGCAAGGGAGTTGTGTCCATGGAGACAAAAAGGAGGCAGAAATATCAATCCAACGGGATGAAGATGGAAGCAGCCAGCAGTTTGAAACATAATCTATTGAAGTCCAGAAAGTCGATGGTGGGAGATTGATGCCTAAAGCATCAAAAGAGACCGTAAGGTCTTATCTTTTTAAAATTAACAGTTTATCGGTGAATGCAGGTACAACACTGAACGAGAAAGTTGTTGCTATAAATTTAATAAAAGACTATAGTAGTAATCAAGAAGGAGTTCTTGATTATTTTCCATTGCAAAAAGTTGGGAATTTAGCTTAGTTGGAGGTGAAAGAATTCAACAAAGAGGTAATACTCTGAGGAATTGGTGAAAGAAATTGTTGGAGAAGCCGATGGAATCCGATCGACAGAGTGGGTGATGAGTTACCAAATCGAGTTGATACTTCGAAGGACCAACAACATAACAGAGTTTGGAATCTTGGAGGGAGCAAATCATCAGGACTTGTGGCTGTTGCAATATTACAGAAAAGTGACAGACCTCATAGACATGAGTCTATGAAAACTTCTCTACATGGGGAGTCTGATGGAAGAGCATCAAAGCTAAATTTTCATTATCCAATTGTGTAATTAAGGGGGTGAGATATTTTAATTATTTTATTAATTTAATTTCTCATTTTTAATAAATTAGGAGAGAAATTATAAATGTGAGGATTATTGTAAATATTCCTTAAATAATTAAGGATATGAGTGGAGTTGAATTAGGTAGATAATCTAGGGATGAGGAATTCCATAAACGGGACTTAGTTGGGTCTAAAAAAAAGATAAATCTAAATTAGATTTTAAGTTGAGATTTATGTGGAGGAATTTATGGAGTGAAATAAATTCATTATTTATGTATAAATAGGAGGGTTTTGTAAGGACGAAAAACAACGGAGAGAAGAGAGGAACTGAGGAGAAGTAAGGAATCGATTTAGAGCTTTTTGTAAAGGGCCAAGAGCCGATACATAGACATCGATCTATTTTTATACCTGATCAATCAAGGACTTCATCCACACAGTTTCATTCCTCCGCTCTGGTTTTTTTCATTGGTTCGTTCCTTGCGTCTATTTCTACGAGGATCAAACCCTGAAGCTTAGACTCATCAAAATCAAATGGAAGCCCACATTACAGGATCTGAGAACAAGCCCTTTCATGATATTCTACATCCCAACAGTGCCACTTTCTCCTCCTCGTCGCCACAGTCGCAAAATAATAAAAATATTAGCAGAAGTGAATTGGTCAAGAAGATGGATGATTTGGGATTTGAGAAGGAAATCGTGTGATCCCCTCACAGCAGTCATGACAATTTTCACGAGGTGTTATTGAAACATGACTCGTCTATTCACAGTCAAATCTATCGGATGCCCTCTCTGCCCAGGCTCGTCATTAGTGACTGCGATGATGGTATTGGAGGAGGAGGACCGTTGTAAGGAGGACTGCAACCTAGGAAACATTATAAACTAGTGGATGGGAGAATAAGTTGCAATAAGGTGTGGGAGCGTTATGGTATGGACTAGACAGTGGTTTAGTATGGTGTATCGCAACACAGAGGAGAGCGTTATGATTCGAGCTAGGTAACAGGATTCCAGGCTTGCTCGAGTAACACAGAGTGTGTATTGTGCAATGTGAAGTGTGTACACATTATTTTCCAGAATCCTATGCTCACACACCAATGCTGTCAATGGAGTAACGCATGGTGCAGAGAGGCAGAGCTAATATGACAAATTGGGGCAGGTTGTAGACCTGAGTTGGCAAGGAATGGCAGGGCATAAAACCTAACACATAAACACACAATGAGGAGGAAGAAGGCCACTCATCATGGCTATGATGCCATGTCAGACTCAGCAATGGTAAGCACACGAGAATAGGAAATATAAGCGTGGATATCATATTATTCACAGTGATATATATTTACAGTACCTTAGGTGTGGCTCTTGGATTCCATATTCCAAGGTCACTTGGACTCCCTAAGTCTCTTGAGCTTCCACACTAACCCTAGAAGGATTAGGTGTCCAACAATATTCAATTAAAAAAATCGTGGACTAAGTTGTTGAGATGAAGGAGGAATCATTTTACAATTACACCTAGAGTAAATAGGATTCAACCATTTGGTAATGGCTCTCAAATTGTCACATACATATAAACAATTGGACATATAATAAACATGATGACATTGAATACATATGTAGATGTTAATAAGGTACATCATTCCCGCGAAGCTCATGGTACATGAAAATGATTCAATTGCATAGATATTAAGTTAGAGACCTAAATGGCATATTCAATAGTAGTGGTTCACTATCAAATTTGATCCAAAATGGATCATTATACAATTTGTCATTTATCTTGGTACTTTCTAGGTGGAAAATTTTAAGGAATTGGCTTGTAGGGCCCATTTAAGGAGTGGGTCTCAATTTGGTGATTTTAGCTCTAGGACCTTCCAAACCCAATTTAAGGCATCAAACAACACTTTTTTGGGTGAAAACTTGGCCACCATAGCTTCCAAGTTGCTTGATTTCTTCTAAACATTAAGATATTTGTAACAATGCAAAAGTAACCTCATGTTGACTTCATATGTAGAAGTTATGTCTCTTGCAGTTGACCTAACCTATTGATTACCATGGTATTGAGTGGATGTCACACCATCTCCCATTACTCATAGATGTTGGCCGAGTCACATGTGGACTCTTAAGAATATTTTATATGGTTCAAAACTCCACCACTAATTGAGAGTTGAGGCATACAAAAATCTTAACTGTGGATCGTTATTAAGTTATGTTAAATACTATGTTGCTAGTAAGAGAAGGGGTTTCGTGCTTTTGATATTATTATCATACCATAGTCAAGCAAACATCTAACAATGTATATTGAAGCATCACAAAGAAGTTAGGAGATATTGTAGCAACCATTCAAGAAATAATTTCTACACAATTATGATAGTGAGTGCCCCTTTCTTTGTACTTGCATTTCATAACAAAGAAAAACATATTAGAGCATAACCCTCATCTTCTATCTAGTTTTTTTTACTGTACATTGAGATTTCGAGGATACATATATATTCATTTATGTGAATGATGTGTTCATTTGTTTGTTTCTTTTGTTTCAGGTTGTGTTATTCCTATAAAAGTGAGCACTAAGTTAGTAACAATAAATCTCCAATCTAAGGTAATAAATTACATCATTAAAGATTTCAAAACACTGTAAAACCTGTTATGATGAATTATTCCAGTGGAATATCAATGGTGATTTATATATCATAATTACATTGTTAGCTGATTATTTGTGTGTTAGTTACACTAAGTGTGAAATTCCTATAAGTCATTTTGAAGACAAATATCTTTGCATAACACTAAGAATAGCGACATAATTTCCATAGAGGGTCCATTTGGGTGAGATGTATGTGCACTATAAGTTCCTTATTTATAGATCATCTATGTAGGCTATAATCGACAAACTATTACTTGTTTTATTTGTATTTCTCACTTTCTTTCAATTAAATTGGTTCTAAATGCTCCTAGCTAGGATTACATTAATTATTATAAGTTGTATTCTGCATTTTTCATCTACCGTTGCATTTAATTTTAGTTCATAAACTAGGTAAGAATAGTTGTGCCATAACTATTGAATTAGCCATTTCAATAGAGGAAGGTATAATTATGCCCTTTTTCTAGTTGAACTTGTGTGGTTGATAGTCGAAATTTGTTGATGTCAATAGTCCCATAAAGAAAAAATTTTGGCAGTGCGAAATAATCATCCTCATCATTAATAAAACTAAATTTTAGTTTTTGTCAGTAACAAAAATAAATTTTAGTTTTATAGCTTATTGGTTCCCATAAAACAAAGTGAACTCCAAAATTTTATTTTGAAGAAAACTTTGTGAAATCTATTATGCACTAAACACCCAAACAACATAAACTAGTTTTAAAGAGCATCACATCTTGTGCATTGTTATATTGTAAAAGAAAGTTGCCTATGAAAATAGTTTCTAATTTCTTCTTCTATCTCATTTTAAATACAAAAAGTTTCTCTTTCTATGTTTATGTTAATTCAGTATGTGGTATATAACATGATCATTCCTTCTTCCTTGAAATATTTTGAATAGAATAGAGCTTAACCACCAACTATAATAACAATTGATAACAAAAAAATATTTAAACTTCAAATATCCTAATGATATGTGTGAGCTCATTATTGATATTTTTCTTCTTCTATCTCATTTTAAATACAAAAAGTTTCTCTTTCTATGTTTATGTTAATTCAGTATGTGGTATATAACATGATCATTCCTTCTTCCTTGAAATATTTTGAATAGAATAGAGCTTAACCACCAACTATAATAACAATTGATAACAAAAAAATATTTAAACTTCAAATATCCTAATGATATGTGTGAGCTCATTATTGATATTTTTCTACCCATATATATATATATTCGTAGAATTAGTAGTTAAATTTCTATGAGGAAGTGGGTCTTTTATCCCACAAACAAGGTGTCTCATACACCAAATTGGTGTCTCGATTTTGTAAAGACTTTGTTTAATTTATATAATGAAATGACTTTTTTTAACATTTTTCTAATTAATTTTAATCAAAATCCAAGAGAAAAACCTAAAAAAAAAATTAAATTATTTAATCTATAAATTTGAATACCTTAATTTTTTTTAAAATATTAAATCTATTTATTAATTTAAAAAATACATTTCCTGAAAAAATTTCATTTCACTTAAACCACACCTTTATAAATTTCACTGCAAAATATCTCATATAAAATAAATTGAAATTTTTAAGTGGTTACTCTTACTTTATTCCAATTCTCAATTATTTATAACTAAAAAATTACATGTCCCTGCTCGGGGTGTCCAATCATTTGGACAAGTGGGTGGGGGGTAGTTCAGGCCCGCCCGACCCCAAACCATGCGCCTGCCGACACACCATGCTCGCACGAGTGAGTGGTAAAGAGCCCCAGGGCAGGCAATTTCACGACAAATTGGTAATGTTAAGTTGCATGGAGGACATTTTTCTGTGCATTTCAGTTCTGTGGGCAATGGTGAAGGTTGGCATAGTGGTTTTCGCAGACGATCACCTATTGGCTCTCATGGCTTAAGCTTCGCCGGCTTGGACAGAGTAGAGGAGCAGACTCGTCGGGCAGTGGTGGCGAAGGATGGGAAGTAGAGAGGCTTCCTAGCAATGGCTCGAGAACACAAGCGCTGCACCAAGAAGAGGACGAGGGAGGTGGTAGGGAAATTCGTATTATGGATGTGTTTTTGACTGGAAGAATTGGGTTCGTTGCCCGGGTGCCAACTCCAATTCCGCGGATTGCGCATCAGTAACCGCACAATGCCGCACCTCCTCGGCGGTTCTGCCTCAGACTCGTGGAGTAATATAACCTCCTCAAATTTTTTATCTATGGGTGGTGGCGCCTCTACACCTCCCTAGGCGACAATGGAAAGACTAGGGGTGGCCGTGTGTCCCTCGTCTACGAGACCCAGGAGACGCAGGTCGCGGTCCAAGCTAATCTCAACCAGGGTTTCGGTGGGGGAGTGTGGGCTTCCCGAACGAGAGGAATTGAGGCAACCTGGAGCGTTAGCGCAGCCAAACGCGAGGCAGAGAAATAATTTTGCATGCCGAGAGAGCGCGGTCGAGCCCGTTGTGGTGGTCTTGGCCGATGAATGGATCATCGAGCGGTTCCAGAATACCCGAGTTCTCACTCGGAGTCTACGGAGAGGCCGCACTCAGCAGCAGCCATGGCTGTCTCCCCAGCTCAATCCCCTCGCGAAATTGAGGCTCCGAACACCGTTGATGCCATCTCCACCCAGCTTCAGCAGATTCAACTCACCTTGGACACCCTGAGAGAGCAGAGGTACGAGGACTGGAATGAAATAGTGGCTTACATTAACGCTGTCTAAAGCCTACAGACGGAGACCCTTAGGGCTTTGGAGAGTCTGCGCTGTATTCTGAGGCGCTCTCAAGACCACCTTTGAGCCTTGGAGACTCAAATGGATCACATCAGCTACCACCTGCACCATCAAGATCATCTCTTCGCGGCTCCTCCACTAGGCCCCCTATATCCACCTCCTTGATGATAGCTTTCGGTTTGTTTTTTGTAATTTTGCAACAAATAACCAAGTGCTTTGAATGCCATGGCAAGCACCCAAACTCTATAGGCATAGTATGCATTTAAAGATGACTAAATATAATCAAGCCATAGTGACTCGTCTTATAAATTATGTTTTTGATATGATAATATAATACCAAACTTTGAAAAAAAAAAAATACATGATAATGAATTTTGGCAACGTATTTAAATAATTTAATATAATAAATACATAATCTAGTGTAGCGGGTGTTTTATTTATTTTTTAGTTAATTAAATAATAAAGAATGGACAATATACAACATGATTTTTAGCAAGTTGCATGGATATTTAAATAATTTAATATTTGAAAGACCCATTCTAAAACTGTCCATATTGTACTTTTTTTAATTAAGTGAAATAAATAATGCAAAATAATAATTTTGGCATCTCCACAAAAACATGGAACTCTTGCTTTGCCACTTTCAAGTAGGAGGCATCCCCATGGAATTTGGAGGTGAGAGGAAAACTTTACCTTTGGTCAGAACAGGATTTTCATATCGACGGAATTTCTTCCCAATCCGTGCTTGCACGCGGCGTGTCTCACACCTCTGTTCTTCATCATCTTTATTTTTGTCTTCATTGCGCCGAGAGGCGCATTTACAGCCCAATATGACCCCGATGCCAGGTGGGTCACGTCCTCATACAAAATGTCAACTTAAGTTTTAAATTTAAAAAAAAAAAAATCGCAATGCTAGAACATATATCAAATTCTAATACAATTATGTATTATTTATATAATTTGAATGGATAGTAAATTATATACGTGAATTTGAATGGATCATAAATTTACCTTTAACAAAAAAATTTACCACATTGAATTTCCAAATTAAGTAAAATTTTAAACATCTTTACTCTTTACTAAAGTCAATACCATTTCCTAAACCAAAGGAAAAGAGTTAATTCAACACAAACAATCAAAATCCAAAATCTTTTAATATTTCTTTTAATTAAATATTTGTAAAATGAATTTATACTTACTCTAGAGCTATGGTAAATAAATAAAAAATATATATAAACTAGATGTATGGTAAATAAATAAAAATTATTTTTATATTTATTCCATAAACCTTTTTATATTTAAAAAAACTTTAAAAAGAGGTTTTATTTAGATGAAGCCTATGGGACGAATACCATGGGACAAATTTATATTGATACCATGGGTAAATAAATAAATATAAAAGAGGTATAAACAAGTATGATAAATAAATAAATAAATATAAAATATATATAAAGAGGTATGGTAAATAAATAAATATAAAAGAGGCATAAAGAGGTAAGGTAAATAAATAACAATATATCAAATGTGATTATAAATAAAAATATAATTATATAACAAGCCTATGGGCCAAATACCATAGTAAAGAAAAGGGGTATGGTAAATAAATAAAGATATAAATAAACTAGAGGTATGGTAAGTAAATAAAACCTCTTTTCATATTTACTCCATAATTTGCTTTATATTTACGAATATTTATGTTCATTAGTTTACATAACTAAGAAGAAATAGAGAGAGAGAGTGATAAGGGAGAGATGGAGAGAGAGTGTGTATGTTTAAGGGTGAGATAAAGAGACAAAGTAAGATGTATGGAAAGAAGGGGGGAGAGAAGAAGTGAGGAGAGAGGGAGGGATATAGTAATGTAGTTGGAGAGAGAGAGGGGTGGAAAGAGAGAGAGAAAGAAAGGGATGGGGGAAGAGAGAGAGAGAGAGAGAGATATGGGGGAAGAGAGAGGATTGGAGGGAAAAGAGAGAGAGAGAGGTGGGAGAGAAAGGGAGAGAGAGGAAGGATGAGAGAGAGGAGGAGAGTGATGGGGGAAGAGAGAGTATTGGAGAGAGAGAGAGAGAGAGAGAGAGAGAGAGAGAGAGAGAGATCAAGGAAGAGAGCGGGATTTAGGGGAGAGAGAGAGAGGAAGGACAAGAGAGAGGACTTGAGAGAGGGATCGATAAGAGAGATGGAGTTGGAGGGGAAGAGATGTAGGAAATAAGAGAGATGTAGGAAATAAGAAATATAGAGAGTGAGAAGTGGAGAGAGATATATGATTACTTAATTTCAATGTAGATGATTTCTAATCCTATTTGATTGTTTGCACTAAATGAATTGATTTCAGTGTAGATGGCGATTTCTAATCCTATTTGATTTCTTTGAGTAAATGCATTGATTTCAGGGTAGATGTTGGTTCCTAGAGAGAGAGAGAGAGTGAGTGATAAGGAAGATGGAGAGAAAGATAGAGAGGACAAAAGGAGGAAAGAGAGATATTAGCGGGGGAGAGGGAGAGAAGGGGAAGAGAGGGAAGAAGAGAGAGATGGGGAGAGAGGGTGATCGACAAATAGAATGATATATATGGAGTGCAAGAGCGTGTGTGTTTAGGGGGGTGAGATAGAGACAAAAAAAAAGAGATCGATGGGGATATAGATATGGATGGAGGGTGGAGAGAGGGAAGAATATTTCTTGCACTAGATGGATTGATTTAAGTGGAGATGGTGATTTATAATCCTATTTGATTATTTGCGCTAGATGCATCGATTTTAGTGTAGATATTTATTTCTAATGATATATGATTACTTGCACTAGATGCATTGATTTTAGTGTAGGTGATGATTCCTAATACTATTTGATTGCTTGCACTGGATGTGTTGATTTCAATTTAGATGTCGATTTATAATTATATTTGATTGCTTGCACTAGATGCATTGATTTCAATGTAGATTATTCCTGATACTATTTGATTATTTGCGCTAAATGCATTGATTTCAGTGTAGATGGCGATTTCTAATCCTATTTGATTGCTTTGAGTAAATGCATTGATTTCAATGTAGATGTTGGTTTCTAATATTATTTGATTGATTGCATTAGGTGTATTGATTTCAATGTAGAAGTTATTTTCTAATCTTATTTGATTGCTTGCATTAAATGCATTGATTTCAATGTATATGTTGATTTATGATTTGATGTAATTCGATATATGACGGTACATTAATATTAAAGTGATTGGATTAAAAATATGCATTGATTTTAGTGTAAGCACAAAAAGTTATTAACAATGTAGATTGATTTTTGTGTTATAGTAATTTAAGCTATTAATATTGGAGAGCAAGAGAGACAAGGTATCATGTTTACTACAACAGATTGAGCTAAATATTTAAATGGTTTGCGATTTAAATTTTCTTTTTCATATAATCAATATGAAAAGATAACAAAACTAACAAGGGAGGAAATAAGAATAGTAGAAGAAAATAGTTTGAGATTGATTGTAACATGAGTATGTTCTTATTATTCACAGTTTCTATCTTTCAACACTATTATTGTCACTTTGCATTTAAAAAAAATATTTCATCATTTTTCATCATTATAGTTATTAACAATAATTATCATCTCAACGAACTGAGGTAACTAAGAAAATTTAAAATTAAAATGACCAAGTTAATCTCAGAAATATTAAAAAATCTATTAAATATTAAAAAATAGATTTTGGTGATTTTTGGTTACTTATTATTTTTTTGGGTTTATAGAGTTTGCATCAAGTTGTTTAACATATGTTTGTTTTATTTATTTTAAAGCTTCAATTAAATATTAAAAGTTTCATTAAATATTAAAAAATTGTTTTTGGAGATTTTTATTTACTATTAGAAGTTTTGGTTTTTGTTTACATAAACATGTGCATATAGAATGTGTTTGCACTTTAAGAGTAAGGAAAAACAAATTAAGAATTGAATTTATTTTTATTTTTATTTCATTAACTAAATCACAAGAATGAATTACAAGAATTAGAGGAATTAAATTAGGAGAACTGAATTTAAATTGATTTTTATTTCATTAACCAGCCTAGATCCATCTAACTCTGGATCTATCATGCGCCGAGAGGGATCAAATCTCTCGAGGTGCAAACCTATTTTTTGAGTGCAAAACTTGAGAAAAGGTTTGCAAATAGGTTTTCACCTCGAGAGATTTGATCCCTCTCGGCGCATGATAGATCCATAGTTAGATGGATCTAGGCTGGTTCAGATTCAATGGAATATAGATCACCTTTCTCCACCTCCACGGTTGCATATCCCACCAAAAACAACACTTACCACGTCTTCATCAATCACAGGGGTCCCGATGTCAAGAAATCCTTAGCAATCCATCTTTACCATCACCTCTTTTCTGCACAGAGACTCAGAGTCTTTTTAGACAAGCCGGAATTGCAAGTTGGAGACCCTTTTCCGTGTCAAATAAAAGAGGCTATTAGGACAGCCTCCGTTCATGTGGCCATATTTTCCCCTGGATATGCAGAATCAGAGTGGTGTCTTAATGAGCTCGTCTACATGTTGGAGTCCGAGGCTCCAATTATACCTGTTTTTTACCATGTCCAGCCCGCTGACCTACGACGAACGCAGAACAAATATGGGGTGTATTCTAAGGCCCTGCGCAAAATGGAAGAGAAGAAAACATATGACTCTGACACTACGAAAGAGAAGCCGAGACATGATCCTACCCCTATTCAAAAGTGGAGAGAGGCCCTTTCTACTGTTGCAAATATAAGTGGGTTAGAGCTCCAGGAGACGTGTAACGGGTGAGAACCCTAACGATATGAATTGTTTTATGCTTAGCTCCATGGTATTTCAGTATGTATTTCTAACTCCGTTTCTCTATATTGTTGTGAATAACCAGTGACGAGGGTGAGCTTGTAGAAAATATTGTTCAACATGTGTTGCAAAAGGTTAAAATACCTGCCCTGAGTCACTTGACCAGATATCTGGTTGGTTTGAATGAAGAGGTAGAGAGTTTTCAAAAAAAAGTACTGAAAAGCCAGTAGAGTGGAAAATTCCAGGTCGTGGGGATCGTGGGCATGGGTGGCGCAGGAAAAATAACATTGGCAGTAGAACTCTTTAATAGGAGGAGTTCGAATTACGATAAATTCTATTTTCTACATGATGTTAGAGCAGGTAAAAGCTCTTTACCTTCTTTGCAAAGAAAACTTCTGAAGGGCTTTAGTCATTTGGACCTCCCTGTAGACAACATTTATGAAGTTAAACAGATGCTTAGAGAACATCTTTCATCCTTTGACTCCAAGTTAATATTTTTAGACAATGTCGATGATAGAAATCAGGTGGATGCACTTTTGCCTAATCTCGAAAATGTTCTTTCTTCCAGTAGCTTCGTACTAATTACATGTAGAGATACAGATGTTCTCAAAATGTCAGGAGTAGAAAAGTCGTCGATTTATGTTCTTAATGGCCTTAATCCACAATATTCCCTCGAACTCTTCTGCTTGCATGCCTTCAGTCAGCCCTATCCATCCCCAGAATTTAAAGATCCGGTTGATAAATTTTTAAGTGCCTGTTGTGGATTGCCTTTATCTTTGGAAGTGTTTAGCGCACTTTTGTACGGGGAAAATGAAATAACTCTCTGGGATTCCCACTTGGATAGGCTTAGAAAGATGCTTCCCAATAACATACAAGAAAGGCTTCTTATTAGTTATGACGCCCTCGACAGAAAGGACAGACATGTTGGAAATGTTGTCATTGATGGCAAAGGAGATGACAAAGGAGGAGCACCTGAAACATCATTCAAGGGGAAGAGAGCCAGCAGAAGCAACAGAGGAATTAGAGACAGATCAGTGAAGTTGAAAGGGCCTTAAGGAGTGTAATACAAAGGTTTATTTATGAATTAGGGGTTTAATACAGTTTGCAGATGAATTATTGAGCAATTATTCATTAATTGAGTTTGTATGGCATAGACTTTGATTGAAGACTAAAACCCTATGGTAAAGACTTTGATCTGGAGAGGCAGCAGAGGAGCTTCAGGATTAAGGAGAAGCATCAGTTAAGGAGCAGAGGAAGCAGTGAATTGAAGTAGAGATATGTGCAGAACAGAAGAGGAACAAGGCCACTGTCATTAAAGATCTGGCCACTCACAAAGTCATAAGTGAATACTCTGAAACTGATCACAAATATATATATACTACTGAGGAAATTTTTTATAAGCTCTGTGTGCATAAAAATTATTCTTGGTTGAACTTATGTATGGAATAATTAAGTTTTGTGGGAAATTGATGTGTTGGCTGAGTCAAATTCTACATGAAAAAATTGAATTCCTGTGGCAAATATGAATTTTTCCTACATAGACTGCTTGGATAAATTGTGAAAGAATGAGTTAGTATTAAGGCTTGCGATTCTGTACATAATTGGGATTCATTCCAGCATAGGAGGTTTTACATATACTTTTAAGGAATGAGGACTTGCATACATCAATCCCTGCAAGGATTAATCACCTGGGAGGAGTTCTGAATTCAATCTCAGGAATTTGGTGTATGACTATATTGTTTTGGAACCCCAGGGGATGTCGTGAGGATTTCTGGTTGTAATGTGAAGAATCTGCGTTGAGATGGCACAAGGAGGAGAACCCTTTTGAGTAAAACTGGAACCATGAGAGCGGAACCACGTAAGATGAACAATGAATAGTAATGACGGTTTTTGTGAAACCGGCCCTCCCATATCGCACTGCTTTTGTGGACTAAGCGGTATTCTGAAACTCGGAGCGATTCCACTAATTGGCCGACACGTGGCCTCAAGGGCTCAGGGAAAAATGCCTCCATTGCGCGCCATCGCGCGTTATTGTTCGTGCAAGTAGCGCGAGCGATATCCGTTGGATCGACAAGGCCGGTGCAAATTCATTGCGGGGGGACTAGCCAAGGTTTTCCGCCGTACTCTAGGAGCCTCTGTAATGACGTCATGAGGCAAAGTGGATAAACGGTGTAGATTCACGATCAACAGTGTAGATTCATTGCAGGGGGGACTAGCCAAAGTTTGCCGCCGTACTCCAGGAGCCTCCGCAATAACGCTGGGACCCAGTCCATCTCGCAACTATTGAATATTAACCCTCGTGCATATTAGTCGTGCGATATTCGTTGGATCGTCGAAGCCAATGCGATGTGTTGTCCGCTGTTGGATGTGAAGGCATGCCAGTGTTGGGGCCCATGCATAAGAATGCGTTGATCATTGTTAAGATCTGCGGATTTAACAAAATGTAATTTAGTGGTTCTATTCAAAGGTTTCCTAGCATTGAAGTTTATTTTTAAACCATAAACAATTGAATATAAAATCCCAAGTCGAAGACTGAGATATGAAGTTTAGAACGAGCTAAGTTGGTGATATTTGCCATGGTCGTGCTCAGAAATTGTAACCAGAGTGCGGACCAAAAAGAAGTGTTGTTAATAAAGGGAGAGTTAAGAAAACAATTCACTATATATGTGATGTGTGGAAACCTGGTCATTTAACCAATGTTAAATTGATTGGTGCAAGTTGGTCCGACTATGGTTTAAATTATAGATTCTTCAAGGAGAAAGAGGAAGTATGAGGCCTGACAGAGGAAAACAAAGATTGCAGAGTTGAAGAGATGTACAACAAAGGGATTCAAAAGTGCAGTGAACAAGTGGAATATACAGATGACAGTGAACAAAGAGTATGCAGAACTGTTTCTTAACAGCAGCAGGAAAAGACAAATCCAATAAAGCCAAAATCCAGAAAAGGAGCTGAGTGAAATTGAAATGTGAATGTAAATGTTGTAATTAATTTTTATTGTTTGTGATGCAAAGGCAAGTATCCTAAGGAAAAAAAAATCCCATTGTAGCATGGAAATTTGTACATATTATAATAATTTTAAAAATGAGTTGGATAAAGGAATAAGAAGACAGAAGCCAAAAAGTCATGACTGTTCATTCCAAATTCTTTGTGAAATACAAACAGTCATGTGAGGAACTCTATATATAATATCACATTGATCTGCATAGCGAGGTTAGAGAGAGTAAATATAGAGAAGGCAGAGTATAGAAGTGTGAGGCAGAGAAGATTAAGAAAAGAAGAGCAGAAAGAGAAGCTACAAAACAGAGCTAATATCTGAGGTAAATCAGCGAACATTCAGTTTCATAAATTGAGGAAGTTGGAGCTTCCCTATCAAGTTGCAGCTTGATAGCTGTCAGTTGTAGCTGACTGAGGTTGGAGCCTCCTGTAGGTTGGTGCCTGCAGAAAAACAGTGGTGAGAGGGAGTTGGAGCTTGCCTTTGCATCACAACAATAATAAGATGTGGTTTTCTCCCTTTATGGGTTTCCACTTACATCTGTTGTCTCTATGTGTGCTTCTGATGTGTTGATGTGATTCTTTCAATCTGCTTAATTGTTTGCTTCTCTCAACATAAGTATGGTGTCACATTAATTTAATATTGGCTGCAACATTTTAAAACTGTTCACATATTAAGTTGTAAATAAGTTTGGTGAAATTGTTAAAAGGCTTATGTATGTATTAAACTTATTCACCCCCCCCCCCTCTCAGTTTAATTAAAGATTCAACAAGACAGATATTCTTAGACATAGCCTGTTTTTTCGTGGGAGAAAACAGGGACATGGCCGTTAGAATCTCGGACGGATCAGGTTAGAATGGGTTGTTGGGGTTTCAAAATCTACAGACAGGTGCCTTGTCCAGGTGGACAGTGAAAATATGATAAAAATGCATGAACACCTAAGAGATTTGGGAAAAGCTATTGCCGAGACTTCTAGATCGCGGCATTGTATTCGGCCTTCCACAGATAACATTGATGAGTTGTTGCAGCGAACATCTGTAAGTAGTCAATTATTTAGTTTTCTATAGAGTATTCAATAAAAATATGTGTAGGGTTTTTAAAATCTTCATTTTTTTCCAATAATGAATAGGCAAGGACTGAAGTGCAGGGAATTAGGATGCATTCGAGTGAATATAAAGATAATGTTGACTTGACTTTACCTATTGAATATAAAGATGGTGATGACGAGTATCCAACTATTTCATCCTACAAAATGAGGAAGTTGCAGCTGCTTGATATTGAAGATGTCTCTTGGAACACATTTTGAGGAGGGTGCAGGCTCCGAATCTCATATGGCTGCGCTGAGAGAAATGTCGCTGCTCTTCCCTACCTTCTTGGATCTTAATTAAGAATTTAAGGGTTTTAGAAGTACACGGGAATGAATTGGAAACATTGTGGCAAAGCGAAATGCAGGTATTATTGAGTCAAATTTTTTGTTTGTTGGGGTTTTGAAAGATAACAATCATCCAAACATGCTTGTGACTACTCTCTTCTTATTGCTCAAGTGCGTGAACGTGAACATTTTGTAGGCACCTTCGCAATTGCGGGAGCTAAAGATTAGGGATGCTCCTCTTTCGAAGTTTCTGGAGTCCATCAGGAAGCTGATGCACCTGAAAAAGTTTTACGTCAATTTCAAAAGGGGTAAAATTAATTTAGGAACATTTCCTAAAGAGTTTTGTAATTTAGCGTCGCTGACGTCTTTAGAGCTACTAAACTGATCTGAAATGAAGTCACTGCCTGAGCTTTTTGGGAATTTAACAACCTCTGACATATTGATCTGAAGAACTGCAGTAAATTGGAGAGGCTTCCAAATTCATTTGGGAATTTAACTTGTCTTAAATATCTTAATCTGTATTCTTGCTCTAATTTGACCATCTCCAATGAAACGCTAGGAAATATTCGCACATTGGAAAACATAAATCTCTCATACTGCAACAAAATTGAAGAAATTCCTCCCCAGATAGCACTTCAGCAGTCCCTTGAAAATTTATATTGTTGGAATGCAAACTTCAAGGACTTTCCAAGTGCAATTGGAGGCCTAAGTAAGTTGGAAGTTTTGTATTTAGGATCCACTATGCTGAAAGCGTTGCCGAATTCGCTGGGTGACCTAAGGAACCTGAAGCAATTGATCCTTGTAGGGTGCGACAGTTTGAAATGTTTGCCGGAATCCGTTGGACTCTTAAGTTAGTTGATTGAGTTAAGACTTGGTTGTCCGATACGGGAACTGCCATTTAAACAACAAGGGAACTCTTCGATTAACAACTGCACATTTCCATAGCTCCAACACATAGTCCTCCTAAGCGCAGAAGTATCAGAGGTATCATTTGGCCAAGGTGTATGTCCCAACCTTCAATATGTCATGGTCCATCATTGTAATGCTCTCACAAAAGTTGGAACACTGCCAAATACACTTATAAAACTGGAATTATGTTTCTGTCCACTGTTGTGGTCTATGGAAGAAGGTCTTTGTGGTCTTGAAAAACTAGAAGTGCTATTCGTTACTGATTGTCCGAATCTGGAAAGCATATGGGGCTTGGAGAAGCTTACAAATCTTTGATTAGTAGCACTGTTGAGTAGAAGGTTAGGCCGCATCAGAGAGCTACCCAGTGTTAAAGATTTGAGATTATTGGAGAAGCTGATTGTACCTGGCTATGCTGTGAAGAGCATATAAGGTTTGGAACAACTGACAAACCTTCGAGAATTGGATATTTCCACATATTGTGATTTAAAATATTTGCCTGGTGTTGAACATTTGGGGTCGTTGGAGAAGTCGAAGGCATCTCACTGTGGAAAATTGAAGAGCATACAGCTGTCCCATCAGCAGACAAAGCTCGGAGAGTTAGATGTTACCGGATGCTGCGACTTGGAAGTGCTGCAGGGTGTTGAACATCTGAGGTCTTTGGAGGAGTTGAATGCATATTTCTGTGAGAGGTTGAAAAGCATACAGCTGTCCAAGCAGCTGACAAAACTTCGAAAATTAGATGTTACCAAATGCTCTAACTTAGAAGAGCTGTCAGGTGTTAAACATTTGAGGTCATTGGAGGAGTTGAAGGCATCTTTATGTGAGAGCTTAAAAAGCATACAGGTGTCCAAGAAGCTGACAAACCTTCGAAAATTAGATGTTACCAAATGCTCCAACTTAGAAGAGTTGCCGGGTGTTAAACATTTGAAGTCGCTGGAGGAGTTGAAGGCATCTTTCTGTTGGAGGCTTAAGAGCATACAGGTGTCCGATCAACTGGAAAAGCTTTGTGAACTAGATGTTACTGGTTGCTCTGACTTGGAGGTGCTGGCTGGTGTTGAATATTTGAGGTCGTTGGAGAATTTGAAGGCATTTTACTGTTGGAAGTTGAAAAGCATACAAGTGTCCGAGCAGCTGACAGACCTTCGAGAACTCGACGTTTCTGGATGCTCTAGCTTAGAAGCGCTGTCAGGTGTTGAACATTTGAGTTCAATAAAGGAGTTGAATGTTGAAATATTAAAGTCCCTGCTAGCCTTTGTACTGGAAGAAAAGAGTACAAGACAGCAGCAGCAAAGATTTGAGTGAAAAACACTCTGTATTTAAGAAGAATGGAGAATCCGTAAGGAAGAATTAATTTTTTGATGGGCTGCAGCCATGAACAACAGAAGAGAAATTAATTTGGTTATGGGCGAAGTTATTTTTGCAGAGGAATGGAGATTTCCCATAGATCTGAACTACGGAGGAGCAAAGTTTATTTAAAACAGTCAATTCGGGCATTTAAAGCCCTCAACAACCAGAATGAATGAAAAATTGATTAAAACAGGTGGAAGACTTTATTTTCTGAAAAGGCAGGACAAGTGGTCCCTATCACTTGAGCGCAAATCGCAAATCGCAGTTTATAAGTTTCAAGTGTCTTGTTGATGTGGATGTTTGCGATGTGCGATCATCGCACCATCGCAACATCGTAATGTCGCATAATCATCCTCCACCCATGCTAGAGTTTCGTTGAAAGTTGTGTTGTGCGATCATTGCGCCATCGGAAGATCACACCATCTCATGTTACAAGTGTTATCCGCTATATATTTCCACCGTTGATTGTTTGCGATGCGATCGTGCGGCCGCGCCATCGCACATCACAATATCGCACCATAGCATGTCGCACCGTCACACTTTTGATTGTTCCGCCATATCGCACATCGCAAATGGCCGACTGCGATGTGGTCCCACTCGTACGTCGCGCTATGTTAAGTTTTAATGTCTCGAAAAAAAATTTCCTTTGTATTTTGATTTATTTCTTTGCTTTTTTTGTATTTTGTTTCGCCGCGCCATATATATAATGTAAAAGGCCCGAGAGCCTAGTAACGTAATGTTATTTGTTTAGTTCTTCGCACAGCAACGCGGAAAGAAGAAAAACACAGCACTGTTGGGTTTATGAGACAGAGAGTTTTGTTTTTACAGAGACAGAGAGTTGTTTTTAGAGCACTGCATCTATGGCAGTCTTATTCTGTGAATCCCTCCATTGAGGAAGACTTTTGTAACAGTTTTTTTTAAGTTATGTTAATGAAATAGAAAGCATTTTTCATGCCATCTCTGGCTGAAAGAAAATTTTTTGTTTTAACTTCTTTGTGTTGTAGAGGGGAGTTTATTCTCTCCATTTATATTGTTTGGAATTTCCAAAATTCCAACTTGGTATCAGAGCTATTTCAGGCTCTTTGAAGGTTTTAAAGAAGCTGAAGAAGAAGAAGACTTGTTGCAGCGTTTTCTCCAGCAGTGTGAAATCCCAACAGAGGTCAAAGTTCAGGTATTTCTCAAAGATAACAAAGTTGTTGTTGTTGTTGTTTAAAAGAGTTTGTTCTTTCAAGAAAAGGAAAGACAGTTTGTTTAAGTTCAGAGTTCAGTTTAAGAGCAATGGCTGGACCGAGTACTGGAATGAACATTGGAAATGTTCAGCTTCCACAGTTTAATGGAAAGAACTATGATTATTGGGCCATTACCATGAGAGCCCTGTTTGTCTCACAAGACTTATGGGAGTTTGTAGAAGATGGTTTTGTTGAACCAGCTGATGAGCAGGCTTTTAATGTCTTAACTCAAGCAGAGAAGGATTTATTGAAGAATAATAGAAATAAGGACTCTAAAGCCCTCTTCTATTTGTATCAGGCAGTAAATGAGAGTGTGTTTCCAAGGATAGTAGCAGCTAAGAGATCCAAGGAGGCATGGGAAAATCTGAAAGTAGCCTATCAAGGCATGGAGAAAGTTAAAACAACAAAACTTCAATTGTTGAGAAGAGATTTTGAAACTCTTTGCATGAAAGAGTCAGACAGTGTAGACACATTTTTTACACATGTGATTGGGATTGTAAATCATATAAGATCCCATGGAGAAACTCTTGAAGAGAGAAGGATTGTGGAGAAACTTTTGAGAAGCTTACCCTCAAAGTTTGATGTTATTGTTACCACCATAGAAGAGACCAAAGATCTCTCACAGTTCACAGTGGATGAACTTCATGCCTCGCTGATAACTCATGAACAGAGATTGAGCAGAGATGAACATTCATCTCTTGGGCACGCCTTCAAGACCCAGATGCCTTCAGAAAGAGGAATAGGTCAAGGTAAAGGAAGAGGAAGAGGCAGAATCTAGAATAGAGGTGGAAGGAATAGCCCTTCACATTCACATGGAAGGATCAACATTCAAAGTCAGAGCCACGGCCAATGCAACAGCCAAAAAGGTGGACATCAACACCAACATGCTCATGGACAAAGGTATGAAAAATCCAATGTCCAATGTCATTATTGCAAGAAATATGGGCACTATGCCAATGAATGTAGAAAGAAGCAAAATGACATGAAAAATAGGCAGAATGCTAATATAGCAAAAGAGGAAAAGAACCCAAGTAATGTGTTGTTAACATGTAATGTAGCACAAGATAGAGAAGATGATGTTTGGTTCTTAGATTCATGTTGTAGTAATCATTTGACTGGAAACAAAGCAATGTTTGCCAATATAGATGAAGAAGTAAAATATGAAGTGACCACAGGGACTGATACTAAGATCTCTGTCAAAGGAAAAGGCAGAGTTAGTATTCGAGCAAGAAATGGGGAGCAGAAATTTGTCCCTAATGTGTATTATGTTCCAGGTCTGAAGTGTAATCTTTTGAGCGTTGGGCAGCTCATAAACAAAGGTTACAATGTAATTTTTAAGGATGATGTGT
Organism: Pinus albicaulis; assembly: GCA_034641835.2. Taxonomy (NCBI): domain Eukaryota; kingdom Viridiplantae; phylum Streptophyta; class Pinopsida; order Pinales; family Pinaceae; genus Pinus; species Pinus albicaulis. The sequence goes on from JAXQQM020079765.1 coordinate 145,135, forward strand.
GCATAATAAACGATATTCCTCCAAGCAAGAAAATCATTGCTGAAATACAAATGACCAGCAATAGAATGTTTCCACTCAAGCTCAATATTGACTTGAAAGGAAAAGGAAAGAGTGTAGCAGCCGTAACACAAGAAGCCTTTCAGAAGGAAGCAAAGGATGAAAATTGGTTATGGCACCTGAGATTTGGTCATCTCAATATCGGAGGATTAAATTTGCTGCACAGAAAAGGAATGGTAAGAGGTTTACCATTCATTGAGAAGCATGACAGCCTATGTGAAGGCTGCATCTTGGGAAAGCAACACAAATAAAATTTTCCTTTAGGGAAAATCATAAGGGCAAAATCACCTTTGGAGATAATCCACTCAGATTTGTGTGGGTCGATGCAAACAACATCAGTTTCAGGCAGCAATTACATGTTGACCTTCATAGATGATTTCACAAGAAAAGTGTGGGTTTATTTTCTGAAAATATAAGATTGAAGTTTTTCACAAATTTTGCCACTTTAAAGCTCTTGTAGAGAAACAGAGTGGGTAGTATATAAAATTTCTCAGAACCGATAGAGGAGGAGAATATATCTCAAAGGAATTTCTGCATTTCTGCTGAGAGAATGGAATACACAAGTAGTTTACCACAAGGTATACACTGCAACAGAATGGATTTGTTGAAAGGAAGAATCGAACCATAATAGAGATGGTGAGAAGTATGCTAAAGGAAAAACACTTGCCGAATGAGTATTGGGCAGAAGCAGCAAACCATGTTGCGTATATTTTAAATAGATGCCCTACAAAAGCTATGATGAACAAAGTTCCAGAAGAAGCGTGGAGTGGCAGAAAACAAGGAGTCACCCACATAAGAGTTTTTGGATGTGTGGCATATGCACACATTCCTGACAAGTTGAGAAAGAAGTTGGATAGTAAGGGGGAGAAGTGCATTTTCCTTGGATATTGTGAAGATTACAAAGGATACAGAGTGTATAACCCATCCACAAAGACGTTTTTAATAAGCAGAGATGTGCAATTCATTGAAGAGGAAGCATGGGATGGAAGCATTGAGAAAACAGTCAATGTTAAAAACTATTTGTCTCATGATGAAGATGAAGGAGATGTGGTTGAAATTAACAACCCATCCACTGCACAACCTCCACCAATACAAGGACAGCAAGGGACACCTCAAGCAGCAGCAAGAACACCCTTGAGAAGAAGTGGGAGTGCATCACCGAGCACACCACACGGAGCAGAATTGAGTGCTTCTTCAAGCACGACTACACCAAGTGAAAGTGGAACAAGATTCAGAAGTATTAGAGAAATTTATGAGCAGGGAGCAGAAAATGAAGGTATGAATTCCTTATTTTCTTTGTATTGTCAAGTTGATGATCCTATTCATTTTGAAGAAGCAATTAAAGACAGAAAATGGATAGAAGCTATGGATGATTAAATAAATGCCATAGAGAAGAACAAAACAATGGAGTTAGTTGACCTCCCAGAAGGTAAAGAAGTCATTGGTGTAAATGGGTCTATAAGACCAAAAGAAATGCTGAAGGAAAAATAGAAAGACACAAGGCCAGACTTGTTGTCAAAGGATACAAGCAGAAGCATGGGATTGATTATGAAGAAACATTTGCACCAGTTTCAAGAATGGAGACAGTAAGAGCAGTGTTGTCCATAGCAGCACAAAATAAATGGAAAGTATACCAGATGGATTTAAAATCCGCATTTTTAAATGCAGTTTTAATGGAAGAGGTATATGTAGAACAGCCTCTCGGATATGAGAAGAAAGGCCAAGAGCATAAGGTCTGCAAATTGAAGAAAGCTCTTTATGGGCTAAAGCAAGCTCCAAGAGCGTGGTACAGTAGAATAGACTCCTATCTACTGAAAAACAGATTTGAAAAGTGTGAGGGAGAACCCACCCTCTACATCAAAGAAAAGGATGGTAAAATGCTCATTGTTGTTTTATATGTTGATGATTTAATATTTACTGGTAATGATTATTACCTTGTTGAAAATTTTAAAACAGTCATGAAAGATGAATTTGAAATGACTGACATGGGTCTGTTGAGATACTTCTTGGGAATAGAAGTAGAACAAAATGAGAAAGGGATTTTTATTTCTCAAGCAAAGTATGTGAATCAAGTTTTAGAAAGATTTAATATGCAGGAGTGCAAAGCTGCAATTACTCCCACAGTAATGGGATTGAAGTTGAGTAAAGATGACAGCAGCAAGGATTTTGATCCAAGTTTGTATAAAAGCATAGTTGGCAGCCTAATGTATTTGACTGCAACCACTACTACATTTGGCGGAAATTCTGACAATTGGTTCCGATGCTTTTGACCAAATGTCGGAAATTTCCCCAATTTTTTTCCATCCCGCCTGAAACCGTCGCTATACCGACGTTTATAGAAAGGTGTCGCAATACCGACACTTAGAAAAATGTCGCCATTGCGACGTTTGGAGGAAGACGTCGTACTGGCGACACTATGGCCCAACGCGTCTCTATTGCGACGACTACAAGTGCGACACAATGTCTAAGTGTCATAATTGCGGCGTTTGGAGGCCTTCGTTGCAATAGCGACGCCTTTTTCGCCGTCGGTATAACAACACTTATATGCGCACTAAATACAAAAACGCAACGTATATGCACGCTACATAAAAATGATTTTATTGTTTCGTATCCGTCGCAATAGCTATATTAACGTCTGAAATCGTGAAGATCCTTTTAAGAAATAAATGACCATTTCTCAATCATATCTCAACTATTTTTTATTTTATTCAATGGTTGCTTACTTTGAGAGAAATTTGACACTTTTATAAGGAATATAACATAAAAACACAAAATGGGAAGGAATTGATGATGTAGATGACCTTTAGTTGTTGTCAATTAAGAATTGATAATACACGATGCATGTTCTATACTACAAACTAGATTCCTTCCTGGAGTTAGGACACATAGTATTGAATCAAAGTTGTAGTTTCTAACTTCTTGTATTGGTTCATCAATCTTGAAATTCGGACATTGCATGTCTTCATTGCTTCATGTTTGAATAATTTGCATCATATCGTACAATAGGAAATTAGGAATTATGATTATTATTACTTTATGGATATGTTAAGTTACTTTTAAGTTTGCATGGTTTAGTGTGAAATTATTCTAGTCCCCAAACACATATAATCAAGGAATTATAACGTGATTTGAAACATTAAATATCAACAAAATCGTTTAAAGGATATTGAAAGGAAAAAGGTGATGGAAGATAGAAAGTGCCTTACTTAAATGCTCTAAGGATTTTTCAATAGTTGCTCCAAAAGCTTCACTTCAAGGCCCTTCAAGATCGTCTCCAACAATGCTATACCATCGGCTTCAACAATGTTGCTCCAAAAATGTCCTCAAGGTCTTCACAACAAGTTTACTAGAAGTTGCTCCAACAATATATTCAATAAGGTCTTCATTGTCAACTCGTCTCTTGTTTGGGTGCCTTAATGTGCAATGACATGTTTCCAAGACTGAATTCAATGCAAGGCATATTTAAAACTCTAACTTTGTCGTCCGGTGTCTTATTAGAAATTGTTTCAGTTTTCATTTTGTGTTTTTAAGTTAGATATTTTTTTCAAGTTTTTACATTTATAATTTTATTGCAATGTGGCAGACTGATGAGAGCAGTGCAGGAACAACCCAGAGACGGGATGATCACGGAAAGAGGCCAGCAGAAGAACATGTAAAGTGCCAGCATTGCTCTATCTTCAGGTATTTTAGTTATTTACATAATTGAAATAATATTAATTTTGTTCAAATATGCAGACACCTAGCCATGGTACGCCTGATGATTCCCTCTTTGAGGAAGAGCTTTCTTCATCCCTATCTCCAGTGTTCTTGTTGCGAAAAAAGGCACGAAATGCAAGGTCGGGATTTAATACTTTGATAGACGCGCCTCAAACACCTGAAACAGAAGAGAAGATAAAACAACTTATGAGCCAGCTAGAAAGATATCAGGTAATAATAAAAAGTCAAAAGGATATTTTTTTTGTTCTGCGTGAGATGAATTGTGATAGTTTGATTTTTAATTTTTACATTGACTAAACTAACAAAAAGTTCTTTTGTATGTAGCGTTTTCTGGCATTTTCTGAACCCGGTGTTGGTGGTAGTGGGACACAAGGGCAAGAGATTGCCCAACAACCCTCTTGTACACCTTCTACTCCTTTAGGTGCTAGCCAAGAAACACACCCTACCCAAGCAGACACCCAGCCAACCGCTGAACATGTTGGCAATGATGAGGCTGATATGGCCAACTACATTATTGCGTTTCCTGGAGCTACACGTGTCAGCTCCACAGGGACCATTAATGGCATGTTGTTGGTGAACGATGAAGGTGTCCCTATAAATCATGTACAACTCCCAGGTAAATTTTAATATTTTAACTATTTCATGTACTTTATCTAAAACATATTTATCATGATTTTTATTTTTAAATTAATGATAATATCTTCTTTTTCTTTTGGTTTTATTCTGTGTAGGAAACAATGAGTTCTACAGGATTCTGGAGAGCCATGCGTTGGTAATTTTGGCCCAACCATACGTACAGGGTGGAATTCCCAGAATTCCAACCTGAAAAAAGAACTTCTAGATTATCTAGAAGCCCTTTTTGGGGTCGGCACATTTGACAGAAAAGCGGTGGCTCAGGTAGCCGGAAAATATTTGAAATATACCGGGGACACCTATAGGACGCAATTGCAATTTAACCCTAGATATGAGCGTCCTCTCGCAGTTTCAGAGAGTGAGTGGAGAGCACTCATCCATGACGGAAAAGAGAAAAGGCCAAAGAAAGAAGGAAAAATGCCAACTGGACCCGCAAGGTAAATTACAACTTTAATTCAATAGCTTTAATTTTCTTTATGTCTAAAATAAAAGTGTGCTACGTCATATCTGACTTCAATCTTTTGATGCTAGGTTTCCTGACACCTCAAAGGCAACCAAAGCTAAGATTGAGAAAAAGGGCCATCACAAGCTCGGCCAGGGTGGCTACTTGAAATTAGCTGCAAGAATTGTAATTAAGTAGCTAAACATCTTATAATTAATTGTATCGCCTTCCAACGTTTTTGTAATCCTATCAAATATGATTAAAAATACACAGACATATGTAATGTAGGGTGATGACTTCGGAACAGAAACAACAAAGGAAGGTAAAAATATCGCTTTCCATTTCGGCTATCAAGCCGTAGTTGAACGTCGCATAAGCTTGGGGCAGGTCCCAAGATCCAGAATTCCTGATAAGGTAAAACATTAACCTTTCAATATGTTTGTTTTCATCCATAAATTTAATGTCTAACAAATTTGTTTAAATCAGGGGAGCAACACTACCGACGACGCAAATAACCCAGTTTTAGAGCCAAATGTAGATGATCCTCACGTGCAACCCGATCATTGTAGTAGGGACCAGGTGTGCCACGTCATATCTGACTTTAATCTTTTGATGCTAGGTTGCCTGACACCTCAAAGGCAACCAAAGCTAGGATTGAAAAAAAGGGCCATCACAAGCTAGGCCAGGGCGGCTACTTGAAATTGGCTGCAAGAATTGTAATTAAGTAGCTAAACATCATATAATTAATTGTATCGCCTTCCAACGTTTTTGTAATCCTATCAAATATGATTAAAAATACACAGACATATGTAATGTAGGGTGATGACTTCGGAACAGAAACAACAGAGGAAGATAAAAATATCGCTTTCCATTTCGGCTATCAAACCGTAGTTGAACGTCGCATAAGCTTGGGGCAGGTCCCAAGATCCAGAATGCCTGATAAGGTAAAACATTAACCTTTCAATATGTTTGTTTTCATCCATAAATTTAATGTCTAACAACTTTGTTTAAATCAGGGGAGCAACACTACAGACGACGCAAATAACCCGGTTTTAGAGCCAAATGTAGATGATCCTCACGTGCAACCTGATCATTGTAGTAGGGACCAGGCCGACAATGCTACTATCAATGAGGGCCATGACGGTAATTAATTTCCACTTATAATTTTTTCTAATTATACCTTGATGGTTGTCCTTATAATGTTTTTTGTTTAAATGACAGAGAATTTTTCCCTTGAGGATCTTACCACCAGAGAGGAAGACAGGGCAACAGTCCCAACGACGACAACTGGTGCACCAGGTAAATAATCTCATTGCATTTTTTTTTATTAATATTACCGAACTAGTTCAATGATATTTAAAAACTGACAATTAAAATTTAATATTATCTGTTTTTGTAGGCGATGCCCCGTCACTGGATGAGACCAGACATCGTGACTACGCAACTAGGTCAGCGGCGACAACTGGTGCACTAGGTAAATAATCTCATTGCAATTTTTTATTAATATTACCGAACTAGTTCAATGATATTTAAAAACTGACAATTAAAATTTAATATTATCTGTTTTTGTAGGCGATGCCCCATCACTGGACGAGACCAGACATCGTGACTACGCAACTAGGTCAGCGCCGACAACTGGTGCACCAGGTAAATAATCTCATTGCAATTTTTTTTTTATTAATATTATCGAACTAGTTCAATGATATTTAAAAACTGACAATTAAAATTTAATATTATCTATTTTTGTAGGTGATGCCTCGTCACTGGATGAGACCAGACATGACTACCACTGACTAGGTCGGCAAACTATTTGGTGCACCCGCTTTAATAATCTCCTTCTGATTTTGTATTAATATTCTGGGAACTAGTTCAATGATATTTAAGCGACGATTAAAATTTAATATTATCATTTTTTGTAGAGGCGATGCCGTCCTTTGGATGAGACCGGACATCGTGACTCCGCAACTAGGTCGGCGGCGACAGCTGGTGCACCGGACCAAAATAATCTCATTGCAATTTTTTTTTTATTATGTGCAAGACTAGTTCAATGATAACACGCCGTATTCAAATTTAATATTATCATTTTTGTAGGCGATGCCCGTCCAGCGGATGAGACCAGACATCGTGACTACGCAAATAGGTCAGCAGTGCGGGTCGAAAGGCATGAAACAGGAGCAGAGCATGATGATATCGATGATGTAATTAGGAGCTTTAAAAATAGGAAGAAGAAAAAGAAAATTCGATAATGTAAAATATTGTATTATTATAAGACAAACGTTACCAATGACCATACTTGGAACGTTTTTTGCGTTATATAAAAAAATCATTTATCATACTATTTTTATGTCAAGCATTAATTGCAATGTTTCCTTGCGTACTTTTTGTTGAATTGCTTTTTTATTAGTTATTGAATATTTTTTTTTATGCTCATGAAAGTAAAAATGAAATATAGATTGGGTATTGGGGAATTGAGAGTGATGTGAGGGGGGGGGGAGGGGCCATAAGAGCTTCCACCTTCACGTGGTTGGCCCTGTTTAGTAGAGAATAATTTATTGGAGCGATTTAATCTTGGAGCAAACCACCCTCGATCCAGTGTAGCAACAAAAAAGTCAATGTTGACTTAGTTGCTACTCTTTCAGATCGTGGGAGGCTTGTTCCAAGTTCATGCGACTCCAATAAATTGTTCTTGAAATGAAGAGGAGCTTATTCGGGTATGTTTTGACATTTTCAACATATGTTCTAACATTATCATAAGAATGCATCTTAGAGTAAAAAATACTACATCAATTACTTGTATTTATTGTATAGATAATGATGGATTTTAATTGACTTGGCAGTGCAGGTACAAATCCTCTTGCATCATGAGCAATACAACTTGTCAACCAGGGTCATGTCCAGGATATTTTTGCTTGTGCACTTGACCAGGTTCGTAATGTCACATTTTGTAAGTTCCTTTACGGTTCATAATTCAATATTAAGCTTGTTCATGATTATTATCTAGGTTTTTTGTATGTGTTTTTTCATCTATTTGATTGTAAGCAACTCTGCATGTTTCCTGTTGTTCACTATGATTTCTCCCATTACCCCTCCCAGGATGAATCCGACTTTATTGTTACATAGGTTACTTTATTGTTACTATGATTTCTCCATTTACGATTTCATAGGTTACATCATGTAAAGTTGTCAATCTCAGGTTGGTGATGAGCTTTAGTTCTCCGGATTTGGGGCTTTTCTGATATTTTCTCCCTCATGTCATTCCTGCATCACCTCGTTGTTTGAGCATGCCAATTGTCTACCACTTGTACCAATTGGCACATGTCAATCTCTGAGTGGTGCCACATTTCACCTATTTTCAGTGAGAGTTTAGGGTTTCTCTAACATAGCTTCAGAAATCCGATTCGGTGCCTGCTTGAATATTGTCACATAATACTCATGGTTTGGATTGATGAGCATGTTCTGAATGGTTGGTTGATTCATAAGAACCACCCATATAGTCATCTTGAGATATTTCAGAAGTTTTCTCGGGTTTCCTTTTTCACCGTTTCTAGTGGGTGGGATGGTGCGGGGTGATCCATCAATACTGGTGCTCTTGTAGTAGGGAATTTGTTTTTGGGGATATAAAGGAGCATTTGATGTAGATATCCCATTGGATGCATTCATAGATGGGCATGAGAGGTCTAGAATTTAAATTAAAAATATGCAACCTCTAGCATGGCAACCTGAAGGCTGCGAGAGACACTGGTTAAAGATTGTTTTGTGGTGGCCTTAATAGAGTCGTGATTTCTTTCTATTATCTTAATGCAAATATATAGTCTGGTCTCATTAAAATGAGGATTGTGGTTGTATTTCTCTTTGGTTGTTTCTCTCTTAATGCTCCAGAAGTTGCCAAAAGTGGCGATAGTTGTTTAGTTTGCCTGTTACAACTTAAAAGTGGTTTTTAGCAATGGGAGTCATGTTTTTTAAGGTTCATACTAATATGAAGATCTTGTAATTATATATTCAGCATAAGAGAAGATGGCCTCTGCTTTGGGCGGTATGACAACAATTTCCACATCTACCTCATTGGGTAACAATGGAAAGGGGAAGAAGTTGGGTGCGATGTTTGATAATTATGGCAGACAATTGTCTTCTCTTTCAGTTTTTTCACCCATTTCCTTTAATCGCTCAAGCAGAAGAGGGACTCTGAGATTACGCGACAGAGAGAAGGTAGTTAATACAAGAGCTATGGAAAAGAAGTTGTACTTCAACAAGGATGGCTCAGTGACAAAAAAATTGCAGGTCAGAGAAAAAATTATGTTTAAAGGAAGGTCCCCTGCACGTGAAACTTCACTGCGGTGGATCTTTCCTTGTCCACTTATATTCGATTTTAATGTGTTATTTTAATTTTTCATGGAGGGTTGTTATTTTAGATGTGTGCTCTGGTTTTCTTTTTAACGTCGTATTAGTTCCCCCTCTTAAATGTCTTAGATTTGGTAGGCATAATTTGAAAACTCAAAGGTGAAAGGAAACATATTTGTTACCCAGTGGTCTAAAAGGCAAGGGTTATGGCTGAGTAAAATTTTATTGTTATTGACAGTGTAATGAAATGTATCTCAATGCTATGGTTTTGGCCTTTTTATTGGTTGAATTAGAGGACCCAGTTGAAAATATTGAGGCCAAGTAGGCTGGTTTTCCTTTTTGCTGATGGTTTGGTGTATCTAATTGAATTAGTTGCCTAAGGTATTTTTGGTTGCAAACTCCTTTTCATTTTCATACAGTATTGGCCTTGTGGAATACATTTGATTGTGTGGTCTTGTTAGATCTACAACATTTGTAGTTGTTTAGTCTTATGGCCGAGGTGCACTTTTATTATGGAAATAGTTAATGCAATATTGTCATTTAATCCTTACTGCAGGGTAGCATGTTGAGAAGTTTCTTGTGAAACATTTGGTATTCAAAATGACACTTGATCCTATACAGCATCATGCACTTGACTTCAAAATTCATATTCAAAGTGTGCTAGACAATTCTTGCAAAATTTAAAATATTTATGTTGTTTTAAACCATTATCTTTTTCATGTATTGGATGTTGAAAATGTGAAAAAGACTTTGGTATGAAACCAACTGGTGAATAATTTCCAGCAAAACAACCACTTCCAAGACATGATTTAGAAGTAGAACATATGTACTTATGAAGCATAAAAATATATCCTTGATGCATTGTCAATGTTTGGCTAGGGTTATTTTTGGAGAAAATAACTCCTTATTCCTAGAATAGTGATCTTCAATACAAGTAAATGCCAGAGAAGAGAGATCATCGTGTGGCGCAACAAAACTGAAATTGGACCCCTAAGGAGAGCTGGTGTGTCTACAATCGCTCTGTCAGGATTTTCCCCTGGTTTACCCCGTTCTTTTCCTCCAGCCTGGGTCTTCATTGACTTCTTCTTTCTTCGGGTTTATTTATCAAATTCGTAGAATTTGATAAATAAATACCATCCACAATGGTTGGACTTTAATTTATATTCCCGACTTTATATTATCTCCAATCCTTATAACCAATGTTTAACTTTCAACACTTTGTATTTATACTCCACGTTTCTTTTTAAATAAATAACTTGTAATGAACTTTCGGCTCTATATTTCACCACCCAGCCTTACAACAATCACGCTCCGGACTTATGCTAATTATCCGCCAATCGTTTAATTAAACAATTTCATTATACTCCGGCCCCACCTATATATATCAATAACCAATCAAACACTCGTATCGTACCTGGCTATCCTCCGCACACCTTAGTTAACCTCCGGGCAAGTTCAACGTGCGACCACCGTCCGATGGCCCTTCTCCAAATCAACGACTCTTGGCAATTTCGCTCGGCTTCCAACGTCGGGCTTTAACGTGAAATGGCGCGGGTTAAACAGTGGTTTTCCGGGGGTCACTTCGCCACGTGTCGCTTTCCCTATGGAATCGCTCGCGAATAGGAAATACCGCCTACTCCGCAAAAGCGGTGCGATATGGGCAACCCGCTTTTGTGATTCCACTCGTGGTTTTGGTACAGGCTTGACCACGGGTGCAAGTCTGGTTCCGCTTTCCTTTTTTTTGTTAACTCATGTCCAATCCTCGGGTCAGGTTCCGAAAGCACAACAATCTTGTCTCTTTATTAAGCGGGATTTTTATATTTGAACAGTGTTCACGACCCCGATTCTCTTAAGTCGAGCCCCCCGGACTTCAAACGGCGATAAACCATAATTCAAACCAAATTTGCGTTCCAAAATAGCCTGCTGACGTCGGCCAATTTTGTGACGCGAAAACCAAATGAATTCCGCCCTAATCTTTTTCCGGTCCGAAGTTGGCTGGCGTACGGAGGGAGAGTTGTGACGCGAATTTCTTATCAAATTCGCCCTAATCTTTTTCGGGTCATTTTCATTGTTCCCCGCCACCCTTTTGACTTTGTAAATAAAACAAATTGCGTCTGCGTCATTTTCATTGTTCTGTGCGCTAGCCAGTCTTCCATGCAACAAAATTCAAAAACCAACTGTTAATGCTTGCTGACCGTTACCTTGCTGAAGAGAATTGAAGCCGAGTATTTTAGGGTTCTTCTGTCATAACCAGCGCCTGTTTAAACACGTTTCATTTCCCGTAAACAGGTATTTATTCCAATTCCCCGCTAAACTCTGTAAAAAATCCTGGTTTTAGTTTCAATTCTGCACTAAGGTCTGAAAAGAAGTTCAGTTTGGTCTTTTTCGTTCCCAGAACTGCAATTATATTCCCAAAACTGGTAATTGTGCCCCTTTTCCACAAAAACCCCGAAATTCCATTTCTGAATCCACAAGAACCAGAAATGGAAGTTCCTGTAGCTTTGAATGTCGTGCCCATCAATGCCCCTCATAAGGACTTGGATTATTTGCCTTTAGCCGATATGGATTTTCAAATTAAGGACTTGCGTCTCAGTGAGAATCCTCTTCGAATATTTTGCCGCTGTAGAGACAATTATTTGAATGGTTCTGACATCTTTGGACTTTGGGAATCAAATCTTCCTATGTACCTTCTCCCCTCAATCCATATTTTTCCTGAGTTAATCCATTATTGCTACGCAAAGTATGATCCCAACCAACGAGCAGTTTTATCCCCAAGTCAAAATGTCCTTTTCCCAATAACTCCTCAGTCCATAAATTAAATGCTACAATTCCAACCTGGTCAAGCTCTCACTCCCCTGTCCATGGTTGAATTACTTGAGAAATCTACTAAGTTATCCCATGAAGAGTTAAACCGCCTATGCCAAACCTTCATGTTTCCAGAGCATCAGCCTAAAAACCCTCCCCCTTATGGTTATTCTTTCTTTACTGATGAGGGTAGAGTTATTTTAGACATGATATCTTCCATAATGGGCTTCAATACTAGTGAGTATGTTGATCACTTAACCCTAGTATTGTTATCCATTTTTACCCTTGGACAGCCTCCTGCTGTCAAGTACGATTTTGCATCTTATATTGCTGACAAAATCCATGATCAGTTCATGAGATTTGAGAATGAGAGAATATTTAAGTATTCTTCTGTCATATATCATCTCATGATTTACTTTCAGTCAGAAAATTTTCCTTTTTATGTTAAGAAACTTGATGCCAAAGGGAATCCTAGGTCAGTCATCTTTTGGTCTGCCATTACTCACAATTCCTCCAATTCTCCTTATTCCTATAATGAGTTTGTCGACCTTTTTGTTCATCCTGCAACTACCTTGTTGACAGGAGTCTCTCCTCCTAGAATTAACAATGAAATCAAGAAAATCCTTCAGCTCTCAAAGCAGTACAAGATAGGTGACTGGTACCTATATCAAAACTACACAGAGATCAGGATATATGGATGTGAATTATGCCCATTCAAACTACCCAAGTATGTCCCAATGAGACTCTTTTCATTAGAATATTTCAGGCAGATGAATAATTCAGATATAATTCATTTTTGCAATGCAAAGAAAAAGGCTCAACTCGGGATCAAGAGCCAATTAGGTCCCTTCATTTGTAACTCTAGGGAAGCTAGAAAGGAAGCCAAAAGGATTTTAGAAGACTATCTCAGACTACAAAAGAGTTTCTACTAGGTGCCTTATGATCCAAACAACTTTATCTGTGATAGAAGAATGAAAAATAAACAGTCACCATACATCCATCAAAGAATCCCAGAAATAGAACAATATGCTAATATGGATGAATGGACAGAAGGGACATTGGTTGAAAATGATAGTGAGTAGGTCAATGTTGAAAATGTAATGAAAGATCTTTAAAAGATACTTGATCTAGAATCTTTTGGACAGGTGCAGGGATCTTCTTCAGCCAGGACTTTACAACAAAATTTGTAGGAGATTAGTACAGTAGCAGTAGAATCTAAAGGAAAAGAAAAGGAGCCTGATATACAAATAATTGAAAAATTCATAATGACAGAGCAACCAGAGACTTCTAAAGAACAAGGTCAAGGACAAATTCCTCCTACTCAGATCAGTGAGCTAGAAATTTCTATTTTACAAACTCCTCTGAATATAGAAAAGGGAAAAAAGAGAGGCTGAAACAACTACTCCTATTGGTGGCTCTTCTGAACAGCAAGATGTTAAAAGGCAGAAATTAACTCCCCTTCCAGAAGATGAATCATTTCAGGAAATCCCTGACAGCCAGGGAAGAGAATATAGTCAGCAAACAGATACAGGTAGTGGGACATCCACTAATTTTCAAAAACAGGGAATACAGAGGCAACAAAGTGTAGAAATATCTTCTTTCAAACCTCCAGTAAAAACTGCCTGGGACATCAAAAGAACATTCACCAATATAAAGGCCAGGAACGATCCACTTAGACTTAAAGTGTACAACCAATATTTGAAGATGGCTCCAAAAAATCAAGAAAGATTGATGTCATCTTATGACATCCAACAGGGTAAGATGTTAATGAGCCATTTGAAGCCCAAGGTGCGGTAGCCTCAGACAGCTGCAGATTACGTTAGGACTAATTTTGAAGTCTTAGTAAAGGATATCCATCCTTTAGATCAAATTGAGCTACACAAGCAAATAGGTGAGATGATTTATTCTACTCTGACGGATAAATCAATGATGACCCATAAGTTGCGGGATTCTTTGGATAATACTAATACACGGTTGCAGCTTGAAAAAGCCTCCTCCCAGGCTAAGGATAATAGAAAAAGAAATTTAGAGGAAATAATCATTGGTTTGGGTCATAATCCTAAAGATGTGAAAGGTATTGAAGCTTTGATCAAGAGAAAAGATAATGATATTGCAGCTCTGAGAAAAAAATTAAAGTTACCGGCCTCAAGACATCCACAGACTGCAGAAATCATCAAACAAAATTCTGAAGAAGAACTAATGGATTTGCTCTTAAAATTGAATGAGCAACTTACTGAAACTGAAAAAGAGCTTGAGAATGCATTAAAAGATAAGCAGGCAAATATTCCAATATCTACAGTAGGAGTAGTGATAGGTACAACAACAACAGGTCAGCCAACAGAATTGTCACAGAGCAACACTGCAAATTTGAACATTGATGAATTAACAAAGTCAATGGAAGATATGAAACTTCAGGCCATAGAGCTTCACAAAACAAAGGAACAATTGGCCACTCTAGAATATAAATATGATCTTTCAAAAATGAGTGTTGCTGATAAAACAAGAGAAGTGAACAAATTAGAAAAAACAGTCAAAGCATTGGAAAAGGATCTCACATTAGAGAAACCTTTAAAAGAAATAAATGATATTCTTTGGGATAATATCATTCAATCAATAAAGGATGTTTGGTCCTCAATTCAGATAATGGATGAACAGAATAACTTAGTTAAATTGGCTCTGGATGAGATTGAGAGATCAAGACAAGAGTTGGAAAATATGCCAGAAGAGGCCAATAGACTTATACATTTTTTGAATACTCAGACTAAGAATCAACTTGCAGAAATTGGTATTCAGGACAGGACTGGAACAATTCTGGAAATAAAGAAATTTTTTACTAAAAGAACTCTGGTACAGAATTTAGAACGAAGGTGCTCAGATATGCAAGAAGAAATCATTGCCTTCAGAGAAAGATTGAATATTTTTTTAAATAGAGGATTGCCCAGTCCTATAGTTGCAGAAGATAAGCTAATGAACCTTGATAGTTATGTTGAAAAATTGGACAAATATGCTGATAATAAAGCTAGTTCTTCAACCAGTACAACAGCAGCATTGCCTACAGGGAAAAACCTTCATGACAGATTGGAGAATTTATTTTATCTTGAGCATGAAGTAAATCATTTGTTCCCAAATCAGCCTGATTTCTTCAGATATACTAAGGCTGATGAAACACTAAGAAATTTGCAAAGGACCAGAGTGCCAGAAGTTCAATGGTGGGAAGAAATGATGGAACTTTTGTAAAAAATTATCCTTACATAATTTTTGCCTATTTACCACAGTATATCATGATAAAAAGGATAAAAGGATGAACAAAGGTCAAAGAGTATCAGAGCAGTTAAAGAGTATCAGTGAAATGAAATAATCAACATAGAATTACTAAAGAGGACAACAACAAGCCAAGATATAGGGCCTGCCTCCAGCACATTCTTAAAAGAAGGAAACAGCATAGCATCAGTTATCATTTTTCTTATCTACGAGACCATCTGTCTCTATATTGTTGTAATGACTTCATGGACTATTTTACTTCATATAATATATTAAAAACAATGTTTTTTCTCTTGTGAAAAAAAAATGATTAATGTTTATCACTCTGCCTTCAAAACTAGCGATGTTGGTCTATGTTGTTGGTTTATTGATATGGTCTGATGGTCTTCCTCACATGATTAGCGTTTTTCTCTGTTCATGGATTTTGGGTACTTTAATTTGTATTTGGAACAATGGACGTCGGTATTCTATCTATTGCTTTACTATTTTACATACTGCTATTTCACTTTCTTATAGATGCCTCGGGCATATTTGGATGCTTTCTCGGATTGTCGATAATCTCCATGTGGACCGTTACTGGGTTTAATATCAAGTCCCTATATGTGACATGGGGTATTTTTCTATCACTGTCTGGGGTGGGACTTCCACATTTCTGGATGGATATTTGGGTTCCAATCTTCAGATGTGAAAATGTAATGACTTCATGGACTGTTTTACTTCATATAATATATTCAAACCAGCGTTTTTTCTCGTGAAAAAAAAATGATTAATGTTTATCACTCTGCCTTCAAAACTAGCGATGCTGGTCTATGTTGCTGGTTTATTGATATGGTCTCATGGTCTTTTATATTTGGGACATATCACACTCCTCACATGATTAGCGTTTTTCTCTGTTCAAGGATTTTGGGTACTTTAATTTGTATTTGGAACAATGGACGTGGGTACTCTATCTGTTGCTTTACTATTCTACATACTGCTATTTCACTTTCTTATAGATGCCTCGGGCATATTTGGATGCTTTCTCAGATTGTCGATAATCTCCATGTGGACCGTTGCTGGGTTTTATATCATGTCCCTGTATGTGACATGGGGTATTTTTCTATCATTGTCTGGGGTGGGACTTCCACTTTTCTGGATGGATATTTGGGTTCAAATCTTCAGATGTGAAAATGTAATGACTTCATGTATTGTTTTACTTCATATAATATATTCAAAACAATGTTTTTCCTCTTTTAAAATTTCATTTTTTTTTTATAAATTGAACCTTCCGTCGCAATTCCGACGTCTCGTAAGCGTCGGAATTGTGACAGTTTACAGACGTCGGAAGAGCGACGTTCAAAACGTCGGACCACATTTCGGTATGGTCGCTGACGATTTCAGACGTCGGAAGAGCGACGTTAAAAACGTCGAACCACATTTCGTCGTAATTGTGACAATTTATAGACGTCGGAAGAGCGACGTTAAAAACGTCGGACCACATTTCGTCGTAATTGTGACAGTTTACAGACGTCGGAAGAGCGACGTTCAAAACGTCGGACCACATTTCGTCGGAAGTACGACAGTTTATTGAGGTCGGAAGTGCGACGGATTAGGAGACGTCGGAAGAGTGACGCTTGTTTGGAAGCGACGGAAAAGTGTCGATACTGCGACACTTTTTAGTTGTGTCGGAACTGCGACGGTATGGTAAACCACGGTTTGCCCGCCCTCTAACTGTCGCTCCTGCGACGACAATGTGTCGGAATAGCGA